>QEOT01124119.1:137952-157630 GCA_003123785.1 Pterocarya stenoptera
GATGAGGCTGAGCCCGAGGATGCGGCTCCGCCTGAGGAGTAGGGACATGGCTATTTTTGTGTTGAAGATCATTTCTGCTTTTGTTATTTGTATTTTATTTGACTTAATGCTGTTTTGTAAATAAAATTGTATTATGTTGACATGTGGATTTTCAGTACTCTGATATTGTATTAAACTCTGGTACTTAGTTATTTGACTTAACCGTTCCGCTGCGTATTTTATTGTACACGTGTTGCATTGTACACACTCAGCACATGTCGATGGGGTGCGTGACCGTGTTGTCATCATCCCGGGTGTCTCGATTTCCGTATGTGTCCGTACATGGAAGTTGGGGGCGCCACAACCAGCGATCAGGACAAAGGAAAAATCCATCGGAGGGCCGTGAAAGGGGGCTGGTGGTGGCTGAAAAGTTTGGTGGAACGTCCCCTGATGTTTCGGCAAAACATAAGGGGATAGATATCAATGAGGCAGGCAGTTTTGCAACATCTACGGACCCTGTGTTGGAGGAACCAATGGACGGTGGTGAGAAATTAGGAAAGGTTGTTGAAGGCAGCGAGATATCAGGGACCATTGTAAAGGAGATCCCTATTATTGGGGAAGAAGTTAACCCAGCGGGAATATATGTTTCAAATGAAGGATTTCCTAAGTCTGTAGATGGGCCAGATCAGGATGGTCAAAAGGGGGATATGGGCCCTTGTGGGTCAGTTCAGAATCGGGTTTCAAATGGATGCCCAGATGGGTTTAATAGTAAAAAGTGGAAACGACTGTCGTTTCTTTATACACCTATCACTTCTGCGAATGAGATAAGTTCGACTGGTGCATCTCAGGTGCTTTCTCTCTCAAAAAAAAGGAAAGTTTTGATCAGGGAAGATGAAGATGCAGCTAGGTCTACTAAGCGGGCATGTTCAGAGGATGGCCTGGTTACGGAGCGAATTCAGTGTGCAAATACCAGATCGGCGGTGGCTGTTGAGCAACGTCGCCGTACCAAATGAAGCTCCTAAGTTGGAATGTCCGTGGGCTTGGGAACCCACGGAGCATTCGAACCCTCTGCGGTTTGGTCAAGAGGGAAGCTCCGGACGTCCTGTTTTTGCAGGAAACACGATTGAAAGCTTATGAATTCGAGGTATGTAAATTTAAATTAGGGTTTGCAAATTGTTTGGTGGTGGATTGTAGAGGTCGGAAGGGGGGTCTTGCTATGCTGTGGGGTCGGGATGTTAATTTGTCCATTATTTCTTACTCTCAATGCCATGTTGATACACTGATCGAAGAGGATTCGGGGAATGGGTCTTGGTATTTTATTGGAATATATGGGTTTCCTAAAGTGGCTCAATGGAATAAAACCTAGGATTTATTACGATCATTTGGCAAGAGTAATAGTGAAGCTTGGTTGGTTCTTGAGGATTTTAATGAAATCCTGCATCACCATGAAAAATGAGGTGGAAGACCTCGACCACAGAGGCAAATTTTGGATTTTCGGGATGTATTAAATGACTATGCTTTGAGGGATATGGGGTTTAGGGGGACAAAATTTACATGGAGAAATAGGAGGGGGGGTCTCACAGTGTTAGTGAGAGACTGGATAGGGCTCTGGAGTCTAGTTCTTGGGGGAATAAGTTCTCGAATGCTTCCGTAACTCATGGGGTTGAAGCTTATTCTGATCATATTCCTATTTGGGTAAATACTAAAGGGGAAGGGGGTGTTGCTAGGGGTAGAAGGCAGTTCAGGTTTGAGGAGATGTGGATAGGTGAGAAGGCTTGTGATGATATTATTAGGTCTACATGGAGGAGAGGGAATGAGGGGATTAGTATGCTTGGGTTAATGGATAAGATAAAGGATTGTGGAAGTCAATTACATAGTTGGAATAAAAATTGTTTCAGTAATGTTCAAAAGCAGTTACTCTTGGCAAGACAAAATATGGAATGGTTGCATGCTTCAGATCCAGTGGGTGAACAAAGGGAAGATCATGAGAGGGCTAGAGAGGAGGTGTAGAAATGGATGGAAAGGGATGAGGTGATGTGGAGGCAAAGGTCTAAGGCTTTGTGGCTCAAAGATGGGGACAAAAATTCCCGTTATTTTCACATGAAGGCAACCCAGAGGAGGAGGAAAAATAGACTGATAAAAATTCAAAATGATGAAGGGGTCTGGCAGTATGGTGAGCAGAGGGATAGAGTTCAGTTGAAGTATTTTGAAAATCTCTTTTTAAGTTCAAATCCAAGTGGAGATGATGCTTTTCTTGAGTCTCTCGCTGGTAGAGTGACTCCAGTTATGAATGAGGGGTTAAGTTAGGGGTATACTACAGCTGAAGTCCATAGGGCCTTGGCTGAAATGAATCCATCCAAAGCTCCTGGTCCAGATGGGATGTCTCTGGATTTTTTCCAAAAGTATTGGCACGTGGTGGGTAATTCTGTCACTGAAGCAGTTTTACAACTTTGAATTCAGGTGTTTTTCCTCAATCTCTTAATCATACTTTTATCACTCTTATTCCAAAGAAGAAACATCCTGCAGTGGTTTCTGATTATAGGCCTATTAGTCTTTGTAATGTGGTATACAAATTGATCTCCAAAGTTATTTCTAATAGGCTAAAATATGTTTTGCCTAGTATTATTGGGGAAAGTCAAAGTGTTTTTGTGCTGGGGCGTTTAATTACTGATAATGTACTAATTGCTTATGAGTTAGTACATTTTCTAAAGCATAAAAAAAGCGAAAAAAGGTTTTATGTCACTGAAACTGGATATGAGTAAGGCCTATGATCGAGTTGAATGGAGTTTTATTCAAAAAGTGATGGAAGTGATGGGTTTTAGGCCAGAATTTATTTTCTTGGTGATGTATTTTATTCAATCGGTCTCTTTTTCTATTTTGGTTAATGGGGAGCCAAAAGGACCAATTATTCCTAGTAGGGGGTTGAGACAAGGGGACCCGTTGTCTCCTTATCTTTTCCTTCTTTGTACTGAAGGTCTTTCGGCTTTATTGAATGCAGCAGTTATAAGGAGGGATATTTCTGGGATTAAAATATGCAAGGGTGCTCCAAACATTAATCATTTGCTTTTTGCAGATGATATTGTCATTTTTTGTAAGGCTGAAGTAGAGGAGAATAGGAGAGTTCAAGCTGTCTTATCAGTTTATGAGAGTGTGTCTGGGTAGAAAATTAATAAGGAAAAAACTTCCATGGTTTTTAGTAGCAATGTGGATAGAGATGTAAGGGAAGAGCTTCGGATGTTATGGGGAAATGGTGAAGTACATCAGTATGAGAAATATCTTGGGTTACCTCCCTTTGTTGGTAGATCAAAAACAAGGGCCTTTCAATCTATAAAGAAGAAGGTATGGCAAAAATTACAAAGCTAGAAGGAGAAATTGTTGTATCAAGGGGGTAAGGAGATTCTATTAAAAGCTGTTGCCTTATCCATTCCCACTTATTCTATGAGCTGTTTTCTTGTACCTACAAGTTTCTATTTGGAATTGGAAGGTTTGATGGCAAGATTTTGGTGGGGACAAAAACAAGAGGAAAGAAGGATTCACTGGATTAGTTGGAATAATATGTGTGAAGGAAAGGGTCGATGTGGTATGGGGTTTAAGAAGCTCAGATTTTTTAATCTTGCTTTACTGGCAAAACAAGGTTGGAGGTTGATACAAAATACTGATTCTGTGTTATACAAGATTCTCAAGGCTAGATACTTTTCAAATACAAATTTTTTGGAATCTAGTTTGGGAAATTGCCCCTCTTATACTTGGCGTGGTATTTGGGAAGCGAAGAAATGGGTGCGTGATGGGTGTAGGTGGAGAATTGGAGATGGAAAGACTGCACGTTTATAGACAGATCAGTGGCTTCCAGGTCATACGAGTTTGGCTCAAGAGTTTGACGTTCCAATACAAGATGGAGAGGCTGTTGTGTTTTCTATCATTTAAGAAGAAATAAGGAGTTGAGATTTTCAAAAAATTAGAACTCTCTTCAATCCAATGGTGGTAAATGCAATAAACAAAATCCTTGTTTTTCCTGAAGGAACAGCTGATAAATTGATATGGAGTCAGGAGAGGAATGGACAGTTTTCAGTGAAGAGTTGTTACAAGTTGATTATGGCACAGATGGGCCCCAATCCAGTAGAGTCTTCTTCGAGGGGGAGGCAGCATAAATTATGGAAAGTTTTGTGGAGGATGAAAGTTCCAAATAAAATCAAAGTTTTTGCATGGAGGTTATGTAAGGACAGCTTACCATCGAAGGATAATTTAGTAAGAAAGAAGGTGATTATAGAAGCTAATTGCAGTTTTTGCCAGCATCAAGTAGAAGACTTGGTTCACGCAGTGTTTAGTTGTATTTAGCTTCGAGATCTTCGGGTGCAGTATTTCCCTTGTTTGATAAACCTTAGGCCTCTTACAGTAACTGATCTGGTGTTACAGATTGTGGAGGGGACAGATTCTTTTATGCTGGAGCAATTTTTTTGTCTAGCTTGGGGTTTTTGGTATAGAAGAAATAAGTTTGAGTTTGAAAGAATTAGGCTGAGTCCGCTTCAGGTTTCTACTCATTCTTTGGCCCTTCTACATAGTTTTAAATCTGTTGCTGTTAGTTCTAGAACGCAAATGAGGAACCAGTTTATTTGGCAGGCCCCTCCTGAAGGTGTTTTTAAGTTAAACACTGATGGTGCTTTATTTCCCAATTTTCAGAATGCTGGTATCGGGGTTATTCTAAGGGATTCAGCAGGTAAAGTGGTGATGGCAGCTTCTAAATTTGAACCTGAGGTTGAAGAACCAGAAGCTATTGAGTTGTTAGCAGTTTTCAAAGGAATGCAGTTGAGCTCTACGATGGGAATAGCACAAATTGAAGTAGAATCCGACTGTCTGTTGCTCATCCAATCGTTACAGCAAGATGATATGTCTAACTCAAAGCTTGGCAATTTGTTTTCTGAAGTTAAAAGGCTTTGTAGCTGTTTTGATTGTGTTACTTTTAAACATGTGTATAGAGAGGGTAATACAGCAGCTCATGTGCTTGCTCATAATGCTTGGAGAGTAGATGATCTCGAGTTATAGGGAGATTGTATTCCAGACTTTCTTTCTCAAACCTTATGGTTTGACAAATGTCTGTAATCATTTTTTTATCTCAATGAAGTTGTTGGTTGTTATGAAAAAAAAAAAAAAAACTATCTCATTGTTTCCAGTAAGACCCTCCAAGCCCCAAGAAAGAAGCTGAAATGAAAACTTTGGAATAAATTAATAAATATCAATCAGACAAACTTTACAGCCTGCAATAAGATAGAACAAACAGTTACCTTAAAGCTTTATATTGAAAACACCTAGAATGCTCATATAATATTTTAGGTATCCATCTGAATACAAGTGTCTCTCTACTCCACCACCAATAAATTATAAGATGCCCTGATTTAGTGCTAGCTGGGTGCATTTTGTACTTCTTTTACCCATATTATCCTGGAAAACTTGTTTTAAAGTAGTATTATAAAATACTGAATCCAAGGGCACGCGGCCAGCAATATAACATACATCTAAAGAATAAGAAAGTTAAACACATACGCATGTCAAGTTCTGATTCAATTAAGTTGATGATGATGTCCCATCTACAACCATTTGACAAGAACACTAACGAGTGCATAAAAAATATGGGCACCTGCAAGTAAAATTACAAGCAGAAAAAAAAAGAGAGAGAGAGAATAATGATGAAAGATATATAAAAAGCAAAAAGAAAGAAGAAGAAATTAAAAATTACTGATAACTTACCTTGTTGTAGCAGTTTCATTGGACATTAAATGACCAACAACTACCAAGTGACCAGTTGGTGGCAAGAGCAACATACATTGACATAAGCTACAAAATATATATCCTCAAAACCTAACAATACACTGCCTACCCCACACCAGTAATTGATGGACAAAATCTTATATATATACATCATTTTGTTTTAATATATTACTTTAACTTTCATCTCCTCACCAAAATTCACAAAACATTGTTTCACCACCAAAATTAGTAACTAACTATGCAGGTCCCTAAGGCTCTCTATGAGACTCTCCCTGGGTCTGCCTCTTTGACTCATATCTCTCCATAAACTTGTCATATTTGGCTTGAACATCGGACACATGGGCAACGAATTTCCTCACTTGTAGCATGAGATTGGGCGAAGGTTACCTATTTCCTTAATAACTCCTTCAGAATATTCCCTAGATTCAGTCTGCAACATAAAAAAATACATGAAGGCCAAAAATATTAGAAGAGAATGCCCACTAGCAGAAGCTATGGATGGGACCCAAAACACTTTATGAGAATGAGGAGCAAAGACCAGTCTTTTAAAGGCCTTGCCTGCATCTTCACTTTTAGTCAAGATTATATATATATATACACATATATACATACATATATTATATATATACATATCCCTAATCTCAAGATTTTTGTGGGTTTTTATGTTCTTAAAAACCTTTCAAATATATAACTAATGCATGGCATGCAGCTTTTTGATTAAGAGTTTTCACCTTAGCTAAAAAATATTCAGATCAATTCATAAACTTTTCATTGAAATCTGTCAACACAGCCAATCTTTTGGAACGCACATAAGGATCAATATAACACTCATTCTAAGGGTACTGAATTAATTACATGAATGTAAAGACAAATGTTTGGATATGTAGTACAACTACTGATGCAGCTGATCTATATATAAACATTAATCATGTTATCTGCATATATATATATATATAAATAAATATATATATATGTAATGCGTTTTCTTAAGTTGAGAGATTCTACATATGAGTTGGTGTTGTTAGGTTTATCATGCCAGCTCCTTTTGAGATGATTTTTTTTTCTTGTCTTTGCTTCATCCAATGCTAGTTATAAATTTGATAAAAATAATTAATTGACTGTAATTTCTAAAAAGAAGCTGGTCATTGTCCCCATGAAAACTATTATCCTTAAAAGGAAAAAAAATGTTCTCTAGGTGTGCTATTTTCCATATATGGATATCATTTTCAAGTGGTATTTTCCCCCCACCATTACTCTTTAGTGGTGGTGGGGCATCTCATTCAGATGGATGTATGTATTATTGTAACGATCCCGCCCCGCAAAGGGCGGAATCGCCACATACGTATCTATTCTTTTCGTACTTTCTTTTTCTTTCTTTTTCCTCATCGACAGGGAAGACACTAAGCGTCCGCCTCTCTCTCTGCAGTAATGCCTTGCTCCCCAAACTTTTCATCATTCCTGGACGTTTAAAACATTTAAAACAAAAGTGAGTCTAATACTCAGTAAGTAGTACACCATGCAGTGAACATACTAGGCATCTATTCTTTTCCTTTAGAAAACATGTATACATAAACATTTGCATTTCATTTCATGCATAAACATTCTTAGAGATAACTAGGCTTTCATGCATAAGCATTCTTTCATGCTTTTCATTTTTTTTCATGCTTAACATTCTTTTCATGCTTTACATCTTTTCACTTTCATAGGCCATTGCACACTGTTACACCCCGTATGCTAGGATTAGCGGTCTTTTAGACCAATGGATTCGCCCGTGACCGCGGGTTGGAATCCTGTTCCGTTAGGGTGCAGTACTGAGTGTGCAATCTGCCCATTCATTCATTGGGTACCCCTTTTTCATTCATGTGGCCATTACGTATTTTTATACATTGAATCATTGGTTTCCTTTTAGTTCTTTTATACTTTCGTTCATGAGCTTAGACATTATTGAAAGGCATGAGCTTAAACATCATCTTTCAAGGCATCCTTTAAAACGTTAGTTCTCATTGAAAAGTATGAACTTAAACGCCATTTAAAAATATAAGCTTAAACATCATTTAGGAAGCAAAAACTTGATTATCATTTAAAAGCATGAACTTCACATCGTTTAAAAGTGTGAGCTTAAACATTGTTTAAAACTTAAGCTTAAACATCTTTTAAAGCACGAGTTTAAATACCATTAAACATGAGCTTAAACATTATTCAATTTAAAAGCACAAGCTTAAACATCATAAGAAAAGAATAGGCTTAAACATCACTTTTCAAGATTTCCTTTAAAATGCCAGTTCATGGCATCTTTTAAAACGATAGTTCTCAGGCGCCTTTTTAAGACGTTCCATCAGGAACATTTTAAAACATCAGTTCTTAGGGACATTTTAAAACTTACTTAAAGCATCACTTGAAGTATAAAACATGAGATGTTCTGTTCCTTTCCTTTCCTTTACATTTAAACCTTTTCATCATCTTTCTTAGTTTAATGCACATGCATTTTTATGAACAAGATACATTTTCATGCTATACTACATATAGAAATAATCATAAGTTTCTTGAGAGAGCATGCATGAAAATCTCATGACTTAGAATCTACATGCATGCATTACTTTATACATGTACACACAATTATAATCGATAGGGTACTTAAGAGGGGCTATCAAGAAAGGGTTATACATACTATATTCATTTACTTAAAGAAACATTTACAATGAGAGAGATATTCTTTCATAAAGAGAGCATGGTGTGAGAAGCATGATCATAGCTACTTACCTGCAAGCTTTACTAGCGAGTCCATTTGAACATGAAAGTAGACTCCTAGTCCTATCCAATAAAATGAGATAGACATATTAACATCCACCTTATTTTGAACCTTACTAATTGATATGCTCACACGCTCACTAAATTCCAATTTGAAATTAAACGTTTACTTAACCCGTTCGTCTACCCATCAAACATGGCACTAAGCCAAAACATTTAAAATCTTCATTTCAAACAATTTAAAGAAACTTATGAAAGTAAATAACATGCTTGCCATCCCTTTAAAATTAAACATAACATAAAATATAACAAAGTTACCCATTTAATAAACTTTAAAACTTTTAAAGACTTAAGCTTATGCTTTACTCATTTAATACCCTTAAAAGCAAGATATAAAATTATAGAACCAAGCAAAATCTATAAACCAAACATCTAGCATGTTAAAATAGATTACCAACCAATATTAATAAAAGACACATAGTACCAATATATATATAAATTAAAATCATTATAATCATCATTTATGATTAAACCAAGTTTAAGAATAACTTAGCAAAATTTGAAATATAGGAAATCACTTAGCAAAAACCCACTTTAACATATTCGGTTTGGGCTAAAAATAGAGCACACATACTTATTTGCAATATAGAAAATTAAATACATCAAAACATAAGCTTAAACAACTCAAAAGGCTTCCAAAATCACATTAAAAGTAGATAAGTTAAATTAGGATTTTTATCTTAAGTTCTTAATTCCTTTCAAGAGGTAAGAAAGAGGATCAAGAGGTGATAAACCTATGTAGATGAAGGCAAGACGATAGCACCGTCCTATCCCCAAAAATCGAAACACAAAAGGGTAAGGAAATGGTGAAATTCGAAATTCCTATGGAGATCATGCTAGAAAGTGAACCAAAAATTTATTACCTTCAATATTTCATCCTTTGGAAGATGAAATCAAGCTTTGGTTCCAAGCTTTGAAGAAAATATTTTTCTCCCTTCATTTCCATGGAGTTGCAACCTTGAGGGAGGTAAAGAACCTTGATTTCTTGAAGAGCAAAAGAGAGGAGATGAAGAAAGGTGTGCTAGCTTGCTTGGAAAGGGAGTGAAATTTTTGTTTCCTCCCTTGGGTGTGGCCAACAGTTATGGGGGAAGAAAAGCCGTAGGATAGTTTTTATTTTTTCTTCTCCCTTTTTGGTTGGCTTGCTTTGGAAGATAGGTAGGTGGGTCAAAGGCTTCTTTTGGAAGCTTGGAGGAGCTCTTGACCGAAACATGCTTGGAGGAGAAGAATTGCAAAGCTTCTCTTGGAAGCCATTGCTTTCACATGAAAGAGAAGTGAATTGATGAGTCAAGGAACTTATCTTATAAGCCAAGGGATGAATGGTGAGGATTCAAGCATGGAAAGATAATTTCCTCACCTACCAATCAAATGGTAGAGATTGATTAGGCCATTTCTTAAATAAATAAAATTAAAGGGCTTAAGTGAAATATTTCAAAGTCTTGAAAATAATATTTTTCACTCATTTTAATAAATCATACTTTTAAAAAATGAAACATACTCATCTTAGTTTAAAAAAATAAGACATACTCATCTCAAAATAAAATAATTGAGAGTAGTAATAAAAATAATCTTTATCTCAAAATATTTAACTTAAAGAATTAATGAAATGACGTAAGGACCTACGTAGTAGGATGCGGGTATTACAATTCTACCCCCCTTAAAAATAATCTCGTCCTCGAGATTGACGTACTTCAAGGAAAAAGGTGGAGTACTTTTTCCTCGTACCGTCCTCACTCTTCCACGTCGCCTCTTGTTTGGTACGGTGGCTCCACAACACTTTGATCATCGGAATTGTTCTCTTGCAGAGCATTTGAGCCTTCTGATCCAGGATCCTAATCGGTGCTCCTCTATAGGAGAAATCCTCGCGTACTCGAAAGAACGCGTACTCGATCACGTGGGAAGGATCGTGCGCACACTTTTGAAGTATTAAGATGTGAAATACATCGTGCATGGTCAAGAATTGCAGAGGGAGTGCAAGACTGTAAGCCACTGCTTCTACTCTTCCCAGGATCTGAAACAGATCAATAGATCTGGGAGTTAGCTTACCTTTCTTTCCAAACCTCATCACCCCTTTCATGGGAGTTACCCTTGGAAATAATCTATCCCTAGATTATTTTGCACACTCCTCCAAAATGCTGACGTGAACCACGAATTTCGTTTTGATACGATCTTGGATGGAACCCCATGTAGTCTAACCATCTCCCGAACATAAAGTTGTGCTTGCGCATCGAATAGGTCATCTGAATAGGGATGAAGTGAGTTATCTTGGACAGCCTATCGATGATCACTCATGCTGAGTCTTGTCTGCCCAGTGTCACGAAGTCCATGCTAATCTCGTCCCATGGTCAAACTGGGATCAGCACTAGTTGTAGTGTTCATGAAGGCCTTTGATGCTCGACTTTAACCATCGGGCACATCAGGCACTGAACCACGAAATTAGCTACATCGTTCTTCATTCAGCTCCACCAATATGTTGTCTCAGGTCTCGATACATCTTGGTGCTACCAGAGGCACTACGCGTAAAGACCAGTGTGTTTCCCTTAGAAGTAGATCTCGTGATTCTTTCTCTACTGGTACACAAGTCTCCCCTTGAATCGCAGGGACCCATCTTAAAAGAAACAATATTCTGGTCCAATACCGTCAGACTAAGAACCAAGGTATTCAACCTTGCCTGTACATCCCTCACTATCTCCATTCCAAGCTTTTCCATATCCAGAAGAATAAATCTCTGAAGGGTGTACATGCTCGCAAGGGTACCAAAAGAAAACTTCATGTTGAGGGCATCTGCTACAACATTAGCCTTATCGAGATGGTGGTTGATAGTACAGTCATAATCCTTTATCAGCTCCAACCACCAGCACTGTCTCACATTTAATTTCTTCTGAGCAAAGAAATATTTGAGACTCTTATAATCCATGTAGATCTCATAGCGCTTCCCGTACAAGTAATGTCGCCAATCCTTTAAGGCTAAACTAACTGCTGCTAGCTCCAAATCGTAGATCGGGTAGTTGCACTCATAATCCTTGAGTTGGGATGAGATATACGCTTCAACTCTCCCGTGGTGAATCACGATACATCCCGACGCTTGGTGTGACGCGTCGCTGTATATCACGAAACCACCTGTACCCGAAGGTATAATTAGAATAGGCGCCATCACAAGCTTCCCTTTCAACTCCTGGAAGCTTTACTCGCAGTCCTTAGTATATATAAATTTCTCTCCTTGCCTGGTGAGCTTTGTCATGGGGACTACAATGCGGAAAGTCCTTTAACAAACTTTAGCAACATCCCACATGACCCAAAAGCTCCTGATCTCTTGGACCGTCTTAGGTCTAGGCTATTCTGCAATAGCCTTGACCCTCGAAGGATCCATGGAGATCCCATCTGCAAACATTATGTGACGAAGGAAATAAATCTTTTGTAGCCAAACTCACACTTAGTCAGTTTGGCATACAATTTCTTCTCCCTTAGAATTTGTAGGACCACTTCCAGGTGCTTGGTATGCTCCTCCGAGCTCCTTGTCCTAAAAGCAGTCTTGGGAGCATCTTCTGCCTAAATCTTCGACTGGTAGTATCCTGAACGGAGATTGATCATCGAGAATGTCTATGCTCCTTGAAGTTGATCGAATAGATCATCGCCCCGGGTAACGGATATCGATTCTTAACAGTCATCTCATTCAGTTTTCTAAAATCAATGTAGAGGTGCGACGATCTGTCTTTATTCTCCATAAAGAGGACTGTTGCTCCCCATGGTGATATACTAGGGCAATAAAGCCCTTCTCCAATAACTCTTGTAGCTGATCATTAAGCTCCTTAAGCTTCACAGGTGTATCCGGTAGGATGCTTTGGAGTTAGGCGTCGTTTTCCAGTAGAAGAGTTATTGAGAACTCGATCTCTCTATCTGGAAGTAAGCCAAGTAGCTCATCTAGAAGGACGTCGGGGAACTTTCTCACTACTTTGATGTCCAGAAGCTGAGGCTCATTTGGTTGAGACGTAACCAATTTGGCAAGGAATCCCATGCAACTTCCTTCAACATCTCGATGGCCTTCAGCGCGGAAACCATCTTCGTTTAGGGCACTTACCCACTGCACAGAAGCAGAACTCTGTCTCACCAGGTGGTCTAAAGACCACTCTCTTCCCGAAGCACTCCAAGCGGGCTTGGTGCTTAGACAACCAGTCGATGCCCAAATGGCATCAGACTCCTCCATGTTAAATAAAATTAAATCAGCAGGGAGGTGGCAACCTTGTATCTCTATCACGCATCCCTTCAATACGGAACTACAATTTACAGAGTCTCCAAGTGGAGTAGAAACGGACACCACACGCTCTAAGGACTCTGGGGTCCTCCCACTTAAATAAGCAACTCATGGTATATAAAAGAACGTGTGACATCATAATCGCCTAATACTAATGCACGATGGGGAAAATAGAGAAGAACTAGTCAATGGGAGCTTCTTTAAATATTACCTACGAAATTGGGGTTGCCTCACTTAACTTTTGCGGAATAAGCCCACGAGTAGACTTCCAACACCCGATTGCCACATCAAATAAGTCGTAGCAGCGAATTCCATCTTCTCTTGTTTCGGGCACGAGACTACGCGGAAGATCCTTTCTAGGCATTTGATCTAGTCATCAGCATCTGCTACTGAATAGTTCGAATGTTGTTGAATGTTGGATTGCCTTTGCGTCTCGATTTGTCCGCAATTAGCTTTCTCTATCAGGCATACAATTGCATTGGTGAGGTCCCTCGTATCTCAGGGAACCTCCTTCGCATTCTCTATACTATGGAAACAAGCTTGTCCCCTCACACGTATAACAGTAGCATTGAACTCATATGGAGCAAGTACGTATGACTTGCAATTATTCTAACATTATTGATGATACTCAATTAGAAAAATACCTTTTAAACTTGCTGCAAAGCTTGGCATACTTTAGAGAGAGGACTTCAGCTTAGTTCATCCCCAAAGTCTACAGGACCTTATAACCTTTGCTCTGATACCAAACTTTTGTAACGACCCCGCCCTGCGAAGGGCGGAATCGCCACGTGCGTATCTATTTTTTTCATACTTTCTTTTTCTTTCTTTTTCCTCATCGACAAGGAAGACACTAAGTGTCCGCCTCTCTCTCTACAGTAATGCCTTGCGCCCCAGCCTTTTCATCATTCCTGGACGTTTAAAACATTTAAAACAAAAGTGAGTCTAATACTCAGTAAGTAGTACACCATGCAGTGAACATACTAGGCATCTATTTTTTTCTTTAGAAAACATGCATACATAAACATTTGCGTTTCATTTCCCGCATAAACATTCTTAGAGATAACTAGGCTTTCATGCATAAGCATTCTTTCATGCTTTTCAATTTTTTTCATGCTTAACATTCTTTTCATGCTTTACATCTTTTCATGCATAACATGCTTTTCATGCATTACATCTTTTCACTTTCATAGGCCATTGCACACTGTTACGCCCCGTATGCTAGGGTTAGCGGTCTTTTGGACCAATGGATTCGCCCATGGCCGTGGGTTGGAATCCTGTTCCGTTAGGGTGCAGTACTGGATGCACTACCAGATATTACGACTCGGCATTGCAATCTACTCATTCATTCATTGGGTACCCCTTGTTCATTCATGTGGCCATTACGTATTTTTACATTGAATCATTCGTTTCCTTTCAGTTCTTTTATACTTTCGTTCATTTAAGTCCTTTTTATTTAACAGTTCATTCATAGGAAAGGAACGTCACTTAAAAGCATGAGCTTAAATATCATTTAAAGGCATGGGCTTAACATCATATAAAAGCATGAGCTCTTTAAAATGCCAGTTCATGGCATCCTTTAAAACGATAGTTCTCAGGGGCCTTTTTAAGACGTTCCATCAGGAACATTTTAAAACGTCAGTTCTTTGGGACATTTAACCATCCAAGAATAGTAAGCTGGATTTAGGGTTCAAAAATCCTTGCAAGACTTTCCTCCAACAGAATTTGAAATAAGAGCATTTATAGTCAAGTTTTGAATTCTTAGCCAACCAGTTTAAGCTTTATACTTCTCCTTCTGTTGAAGCAAGTGCGCCCTAAGCGATAGGCCTAAACACGTACGATTATTGTGAGCACCTTCTACAAATTAAAAAATGAAAATCTCATTTAAACAAAATTATAAAGTCACTACAGACATTATATAACACTGTGTAACACGAAATTATAAAGAAATCTACAGAAATTAGGTTGAAATTAGGCAAGAAATTAGGGACACATAGGGGCTTGATTCCTTGGAGCTTTGTCAAATCATTTCTCATGACCTAATGCAACCAAATCATAGTAATGAAAAACGAAAATGGTTGTTCTATGTAGAGAGAAGGAGGTCACCGAGCGGCGGTTAGAGAGAGAGATAGATCGATTGAGCCTAAAATAGTGAAAGAGAAACTCACCGGTGTTGGCGAGGTAGTGAGAAGACGGCGGCACTGGCAATCGGAAACTACTTTGTGAAGATGAGAGAGAGAGAGAGAGAGAGAGAGAGAGAGAGAGATGGATGGAGGCCAAAAATCTGACATACAAACTCACCGACGTCGGCAAGGCGACTACAATGGCACCAGAGTCCAAAATTGCAGTCGAGAACAGAAGAGAGAGAGAAAGAGATCAGAGAGAGAGAGGGAGTACCGGGAAGGGTGTGAAAAATAAGGCGCCCTGGAGGGCGGGAAATATAATATTTCCAGCGCTTTTTTTTGCTACAAATAAAAAAAATTGGCCGCAAATAAGTCGACAGCTCTCTCGCTGCACAAAGTATCTATTGCGTCGATTATCCTATTCGACGAAGAGAAAATGCCGGCTACGGTTAAAATATTTTGTTGTGACGACAAAACATCTCCACAATAGATAAAAGTCACTGCAAAAAAGTGAACAGTGAATTCTCCCTTGTTGTAATCTATTTGCGGCGATCTTAAAATCAGTGGAAATAGCCTATTTTCTTGTAAAATTAATATATTATTGAAATTAGATTAGGATTTCTAAAATACATAATAGCTATTTTTTAATTCCAAAAAAAAAAAAAACCATTTTACCCATTTATTTGATAGAAAACAAGATATATACATATATCTGTATATACCTTTCAATGCCCAAAAGAAAATGTAAAGGACTCAAATCTTTCATATAGAATTCCAAATATGTGGGCAATAGGCACTACAACAGAAATGACTTTTTGGGACGAAATTTTTCGTCCCAAATTATAGTCATTTCGTCCCAAAATATTTTTTGGGATAAAAAAAATTCGTCCCGAGCTCGTCCCAACAACACTATCCCAGAAGATATATTGGGACAAAAATCATCATTTCGTCCCAAAAAATATCTTTTGGGACAAATTTGATGGAAACCGTTCGAACACGTTCGAACGGGAAAGATTATTTGTCACGGTTGAAATTCGTCCCAGAATATCGTTCGAACGGTACTAATTGACGTTTGAACGATTTAAATCTACGTTCGAACAACGAAGACATTAGTTATACCCGTTTGAACGGTAAAAATAGATTTCCGTTCGAACGTCAAACGGATATATCGAACGGCATAAATATAGATTTCCGTTCGAACGTGGTGAAATTTTCGTTCGAACGGGACAAAAAGAAATTGACTTCGAACGTTAAAGTGGGAGTTCGAACGATAACTATTTTATTTAAACTCAATAATAAAAAAACCAAATAGACATTCATAATATTTGAAAAAATACATTACAAACTGTTTAATAGTCACAAAAGTTTTATAATAAGTGCAAACTAAATAAACAACCATGAAACTAGCATTGTTCGTACATAAATAGACAATCCCAAAATGTGTACATAAAAAACCATTAGTTGCTTGGAGGCCTGTACTGTTGCATAAGCTGCTGCATTTGGAGTTGCATCTGTCTCTTGAACTCTTCTTGTTGTTCTTCATGTTGTTTGAAATGCATCTCCATGTCTGCTTGTTTCGCCAATTGAGCCTCTAACTCATGCTGCCTTGCAGTCAATTCTTCTATTCTGGAATTCGCATTCTCTAGCGCTATAAAAGCCGTAGAGGCAAACTTGGAAGAAGAGGAAGAAGGTGAAGGCTTTACACAGCGACCCATACCCCTTAAATATCCTGAACGTTGACCCAAGACTTGTGTAAAAATATCAATAGCACTTGTTGAGGAATTTTGATCTGATGCAGATTCAGTACGAAGGGCAACCATTTTATCCTAGACATATATAAAATAAAGAATTAATATCGTCATAAATATTATAATATATTTAATTAATGTTATAATACTTACATAATTTTCACGGGCATCAGGATGAGTCCACTCTCCATTACGATCAGTGTGCGATGCAGCATATAATTTTGTCAGATCATAATTGGTATCTGAATCTTGCTATAATAAATATGTGTTAAGATATAAAGTCATTATGATTCATCCAAACAATTAACTATATCCAATAAAAAAAATAACAATACCAATATCTTAGAAAGGCGATGGAAAGATCTTGAGCCTGCATGATGATTAATCTTCAATTTTGACCTATTTGTTTTGTTTATAGAACTTCGCTCTGCAAAGAAATTGAAAAAATTATGAAACAAAATAACAAATAAGACAAGTTAAATAATTAATTTAATTATACCTGATATGATGGATCCTCAAACATGTCACAAAGTTTTTCCCACTCAGAAGGTCGGACATCTTGAAAGGGATGTTGGCGTGCATCTTCCTTGCTCTCAAACTTATTATAATGCTCATGACACCTCGCCTTATATTTACGGAATGAATTACTCATAAGCTCTTCCACAGTCTTACGCTCCTCTCTCCGACCAAAATTTAATTCAAAATCATCCTTGAAAAACATAGTCACAAACATATTATCATTTATAATATTCTAAATTTAAGTAAAATATAGAAATTTATTCTACTAAATCAATGTTAAACATTACCAAACAACGCTTCTTGATAAGCTCTTTAACATCTTGGGGAACTTTCTTCCATGAAGTCGTTGCCAAAGGTGCATAAGTTCGTGTAAGAGCACCCACATGCGATGCAAGCCAAGCTGCTGGTTGTCCTTCGCCTCCGGTATGTTCGTCAGGAATGTTAACCTTGATCTTACCCACCTTGCGATATTTTTCCAACGTCACGCCTCTAGTGGTGCCTCGACCTTGACGAGATTGTACTGTGGACTCTATAAAATATAACATTGTAATCAATCTCTATTATATGTCTATCATACTACCTTAATTAATAACTTTTATGAGTATTAAATTTTTACCTTGTTCTGTAGAGTCAATCTCTAATGGTGAGTCTGAAGGAGAGCTAGGAACAGGTGGAGATGGGTTGCGAACTTCCTTCCTCTTTGGTGGCATAATTTCAAACCACTGATACATTCAATAAGTAAAATATTTGTCATCAAGTGTAATGTTAACACATAATTGGTCAATCGGTTTCTGTATCAATTTCATTTGACAATTCGCTCTCATCATCTGTAGATACTTCAGATGATTCAACATTTTCATCAGTTATCGTATCAACAATTTCAGCTTCAATATCTTCTCTATTTAATGGAATCATCTCGTACTGGCTCAAATCCACAAACAAATTTAAGGCAGGTTGACTCTCTTGGTATGCTTCTTGAGTAGAGAGATTATCTTCTTCTTCATCTTGTCCTTCCGCCTGAGGGATAACATCATATATATTTCTTGGAGAATATTTTTGTACTACTCGCCATTGATGTCCTAACTCTGGATCATCTAAGTAGAATACTTGAGATGCTTGAGAAGCCAAAATAAAAGGATCATCTTCATACCATTTTTTTGATGTATTAACACTCAAAAAATATTCATCATCACGGACGCCAGTTCGAGGATTGCTTAAATCCCACCAATCACACTTAAACACATACACTGCAAGCTCCCCCAAATATTTCATTCCAATTATATCGACAATAACCCCATAGAAATCAATGTTTTCTCCATCATGACTCCCTTCGACTAGGACACCACTATTCTGGGTTTTCCTATAACAATCTCGATCCATTGTGTGATACCTACTTCCCCGAGAAATACATGCAGAATATCGAGCAGCGCGTCTCGATGGGCCACGTGCCAATGCATATAGTTCATCTGATATATCGTTTGGATTATTTGCATGCATTTGTACAACCTACATATTGAATAAAGCATATATTATATCGAAATTTACATCAAGTATTTTTTTATTGGTTATTGAGTAAAGCATATGTAATGTCATTACCCGTTCTTCAAACCACTTCGGGAACTCCTCTTCATGTTTCTGGTTTATATCATTTACTCCCAGTTCCTTTAGCACGTTAATATGATCACTGAAATTGATGATTATCACAAAATCTTTTATATTCTTATAATTTTTTTAAAGTAAATGAGCGAATTTACTTTAAGAAAAAGTTATAACTTACTTCAAGTAGTTCTCTATTTCAGGACAATTGTTGAGCACATACCACTGAGCTTTCTCGAACTCTCTTCCACACAAGTCATAACCACGCACAGCACCAATTGGACGTACTTGCTGGGAAAACACAGAAAATACATTTCGCTGTCTTGCTTGGTCAACGTCAAAGTTTCTTTCCGGTCGATCAAACCTAGTGTCAACTCCATGGAAATATTTGGAACAGAATGTATGCCACTCATCGTCAATATATGCTTCTGCAATTGATCCTTCTGGGCGAGCCTTGTTACCTACTGTACGTTTCAATTTTCCAAGAAACCGCTCAATGGGATACATCCATCTATACTGAACTGGTCCTGCAAGTCGAGCCTCACGCGGCAAATGAACGGCTAGATGAACCATGACATCGAAGAATGAGGGTGGGTAAATACTTTCTAGCTTACACAATATTATGGCAATTTCTCGTTCCATTCAATCCAAAGCTTCCACATTCAACGTCCTAGCATATAAGTCTTTAAAAAATGCACCCAACTCAGTCAAAGCCACGCACACGTCTCTCGTCAAGTACCCACGGATACCAATAGGTAAGATACGCTGTAAGAATACATGACAATCATGATTTTTTAATCCAGTTATTTTCCAATCATTTGTTCTCACACACCTTGCTAGATTCGACGCATAACCATCCGGTAATTTAATCTTCATTAGCCATTCACAAAATGTAG
>QEOT01124120.1:0-41719 GCA_003123785.1 Pterocarya stenoptera
TTTTTGTGGGGCATTATTATTCTGGATATCTGATTGATATTCTTGCACAAGACAATAACATTACTCGGGTATTTTTTCTTTTTGATCATGCCAAAGATTTTTTTTATTTTTTTATAAAGATTTGTGCCAAACAGATTTCTATCTAGCTTTGACCTTGAGCACTGATAAGTAGCAGTAGGTTTTGTAAATAGATGGGCCAGCTTAATGCCCTGGACCACAGTGGAGAGAACCTACTCCATTTGCTGATAAGATGGTGGCTGTATCTCCTCTTTGTAACATAATAGAAATCAGCAGGCGGTAATGATCACTTTACCTGCTTGGTATCTGCCTGCTGCACTGTATTGTGATGTTGGCTCAATATCTGGCAGGTTGCATTTTGTTATTTTTTATTTTATTTTTTCGGGCAAGTACTGGCAGTTTGCATTGCAGTCTTCTGTCAAATATGATCATTTTGAGAGATGTATCTCTTCTTTCTGTTAGTATCAATTATGAAAAACTTTGCAAAGGGAGGTTTTCTGGAGACATTCCAACTGAAGAGTGCTCGTCACCATTTGCTGCCACAAAATATTGGTTACCCAGGATGGAACAAGGGAGATGGTTACAGTTTTAATTGAAGTCAAAATGGGAAGGATATCAGTGTTCTTTTACTAACACAGACTCAATATGTTTTTTTGTTTCCTCAAGTCATTTTAAAAATTATTCTCTCTCCCCGTTTCAAATTCGAGAGGGTGAAGGACCAGATGCATAGCTCAGTCTTGTTCGTTTTTAGAAATTTCAAAACAATGACTGAAGGAACCACCAAAAATGGACTATATGATTGGACTCCCAAAACATGTTACAGATGGGGAGAACAAATTAGTTTTAAAAATGGCTTTTTGTATTACTTCATGGAGAAGATTGTAAATAGTTGGCATTTCATCGAAACTACATTGTTTAACTTTCATTTATGCAATTGTAAAAGTTTGTCATGCGATTTATGATGCTTGTTCACCCATGCTTATTAGATTAACCATTTTGCAATTTGTGATACTCACCTTGGGTTCAGCTTTAATTTGGATTAACAATTCCATAATTTATGTATGCCTTGGATTCACTCGTTAACAGTGGATCTCACTATCTTTTCCATCCAGGTTCGTTGCAATGGGCCAAATACAGTGCCTCTCTACAGGTTCCTCAAAGCAAGTAAAACTGGATTCATGGGGTCTAGGATAAAGTGGAATTTCACCAAGTTCTTGGTGGATAAGGAAGGTCATGTCATCGAACGCTATGGCCCAACCACTACTCCTTTGTCCATTGAGGTATCTCTCTCTCTCTCTCTCTCTCTCNCGCAGGCCGACATCAAGAAAGCGCTGGGAATTGCATGAGACTTAAGTAGTTGGTTCAGCTCGAATGAAGAAAGTTAATAATGGACATCAATAAATTAGCAAATGTACTATATTGGAGCCACTATCCTCTGCTGTTACCTTTTAGACATTCTCATGTCACATATCTGTATTTTCTTTTTGGTACCCCACTTCAACTCTGTCTAGTTTTTATTGTAATTGCCAGGTTCTATGTTTTTGTATGGTTTGAATGGCATTAGAACTCTGTCCATTTAATATTGTTGTTCAATGGAAGTGCGAATTATTGTGTTTGGAACAATGTTCATCAAGCATGTGCATTTGTCAAGGACTTTATTAGAGAGCTTGAACACAAGGCTCATCTCCACCTTGATAACAGGATCAGTATTCCACAGTAATGTTCAAAACAAACAAAGTTGACCATGTTTTCTCTCCCCTTTTCAGCCATTCTTCTATATTCCTTCCCAGTCATCTTTATCTAGACTCCAACTAGTACTGAAGGCTTTCCCTTTCTTCTTCACAAGGGATGATGTAATGCTCGTATGCCTCCTTTTCAAAAGCCAATACAAGCTTACCAATTCAAACTTGATTTATTAATATCAAATAGCTCACATGGGTCGAAGCCTATTGCACTTCATAAGACTAACCATCCTCGCAACTGGACCAAAAAAAAAAAAAAAAAAACAAATTTCAAAAAAAAAAAAAAAAAAAAACACAAACCCAAAAAAAAAAAAAAAATAAAAAAAAAAAAAAAAAAAAAACACAAACCCAAAAAAAAAAAAAAAACACACATTTCGGTACTATACATCGATAGACTCTCTCAGATAGACTCTCTCAGTGAGTTTTTCATTTTCCAATAAACAAAAAAAAAAAAGTCCCCAACAAATCATATTTTCAGATGAGAAATGATAGTTGCAGTCGTGAGTGCGCAAGCGTCGCGCAATGACTTTGAAAAAAGTGAATAAATACAGGGCCCATATAAAAAAAATTAATTTTTTAATAGTGAGTCCTAATTTTTTTTTCAAACTACTGCATAGTACTTACGCACTCCACGACTGTATGTAGCATTATTTTTTTCAGATTTCATGTCTTGTTTGATCAAATTTCCACAGCATTTCTTTTATGTGATAGAAAATAAAGATATTTCGTATCAACTTATTAATATATGAATTAGATTTTGGGGAGATATTAGCATATGGGATGATCCTATTTGGAATATACATCTGTCACCTAAAACTTATTTATTTATTTTTTAGACAAAATATATTTTCTATTATCTAAAGGACACACTTCTTAGTATGTCTCCGAAACTATCAAAATTGACACATTGTACATTTATCTAATTTTGATGATTAAGATACATGAAAAATAGGCAAAAACAAATAATGTGATATAATTTTGATAATTGGATATTTACAGATGGCATGAGTATTATTACTTCTTAATAATTGAATGACAGTGTGCAATTTTAATTGTTTAGAATACTCATTTCAAAACTTGTCTAACTCCATCATAAAGAAATCTTCCCTCAGACAGCTTGGATTTTTATTGTTTCATCTAACAAAGTGCATTTAAGGTTGCACCAACACCACATCATCACTCCTCACACCATTTTGTACCTACGTATAATGTTTGCTAACACCTTCCCTTCTTGTTTCCTTCACACGTATGAATTCCTCCATTATCACCACACAACGTGTACAGCATACAACCTTGCATTAGGAGATCACATCTCTCACAATCTATCAAACTCAGATTCTTATAATAATGTTAGAGATATAGTAAATACCGTGCACTCGTTTTAAAAGAAGGAAGAGATTTATTATTAAAAAATTAATTAATTTTTTTTAAAAAATGAATTCAGGGCACTTATACCATTAAAAAAAATATCATTTCTCACATTTTCTTATAAATGACTTCACATTCTCATTTTTCCACCACACAAACCTTATCCCTCTGATTTTTCCTCCATCGGGATAAAGGATTCGCACGTGGGCTGGGCCCAGAAAGAGAGAATTATTCATTGGGTGGGGTCCATGGACAGTGACTAGGAGCACACGTGTCGCAATCCAAACCCACTAACTTGAATAGGAGGTACCTCAGATTGGCCCGAGATGTCCACCTTGGAGGTCACAGAAGACTGAGTTGTGTTGCCCTAAAGATGAACAGATAGAACTTTCAGTTTCAAAGAGATAAGATGCATGGAAATGACTTGGAACTAGTTTGTCAGTGCCGGCAATGATAAGTGGCCGGCATGTCGGATTGACTTGGACAAGGTATTGGTTCAGCTTAGCAGGACATGGTGCACGTGATAATGGAGTTTTGTGAGGCTACAACTGGCCCTTGACTTTGGTTTCACTTTCCTTCCACGTAAGGTTTAAGGATCGATATCATGAATGATGTTTTTGCCAGTGATTAGCGAAGGATACCTCTTATATACAGAAATGAGCTAATGTCATTTTGAAGGTTGCGGAAATTGGTGTTGGAGCTCAGGTCCTCATTTCTTGGTACTTTTTTTTAGATGAATCTCTTATCTCGTATACTTTTTGTGTAATGGAGTTTCGCACTCTTTACTTATTAATAAAGTCCTATCTTATTATTAGGAAAAAAGAAGAAGATTAAATACCTAAGGAAAAGGAAATGATGTCTAGTAGGTTTCATTTGAAACTTAGATTAAATTGAGATCATTTTAATTTTAAGTTGAGTCTAACATCCCGACACCTAACTTTCAAATTACTAAACTCATCTTAACTCAAAACCTCTTTATTCGTGGGATCCACACATTTTTTCAACTCAACACCTTTTTACATGCAAGACTTATAACATTTTTCAACTTTTTATAAATACATATAAACTCATCGTAACATTCAAATATATTTAAACTCATCGTAGGTTTGGTCCTATAATAACTTCACCATCTCAACTCACTACTATTCATAAAGAATTCAACTTATCTCAACTCAACTCACTATAATATTCAAACAGAACCTAAGATTATATTTGGAGAGTGAGATAATTTTTTATTTTAGATGAAAGTTTTAAATATTATTTTTTAATATTATTATTATTTTAGAATTTGAAAATGTTGAATTGAAATTTAAAAAATTTGAATTGGTTATTCTATTTTGTAAGAAGATTTTAAAAATATGTAATAATAAGATAAAATGGAATGAAAATTTTATATTTTGTCTTAATATCCATACATGCCTGAATACTAAATTTCAAGTATTTATATTGAAATTAAACCCGCGTGAACTCGAGGTTAAAATATGAAGTCTTATAACCAAAAACAAAATAATGAATAGTTATTACTGTCTCAAACTTGTAGGATTATTTTTCTGAAAAAAAATACAAAAATTAAACAGCATATATGATATCAATAATGCTAGAGCGACCGCCGGTAGCAAATTATTAAAAATATTTATATAAAAAAAGCATTAAAAAAACATAAATAAAAACACGTACTAGAATCAATGGTAACTACTACTCATTATATATATCAAGATTTCACTTAGTTCGATCATAAAGATTGGAATTTGGCGGATAATGATGATTGCACATCAGCTTTACTTTTCCTATATACAAAATTTCTTCTTTTTTTAATAAAAGTTTGTGAAAAGTTGAAGACCTTCCTCCTTCCACGCCAGTCCGAACTGCCAGCGCATATAATCGACCAGCCAGGTTGGGGGATTTTGACTAATTTTGATTGATTGATTGGTTCTGTTTTATTTCGGCTCTCAACGTTTAAAAAATACAAAGGATTGAAATTGGATTGGTTTTCTATCCCGTCTTTGTAATGCTGGCCTTGTGATAATCTTTTTAATTATTTTAGTATTATTTAAATTACCAGTCCACTTTGACATCTATGTCTGCATCCCCTCACGACTTCTATAAAATCGAGAAATGCAATTTATTTATTTATTTTTTAAATATCAATGTAATTTATTATTCAACTCTTGACATGGAATAAGGATTTTGATTTAAAAATAAAATGAATATTTATATCTGACAATTTAAAAGCATGTAATAAGCTAATAAATGGTTTAAATGTAAATTATATATATATTTTGGAATAATAGACAGGATTGGTCTGCGTACAGAATTTTCTCTTAAATCAAAGTGCTCCAAGAGAAGAAGAAGAAGAATGCAACATGTGGCCCCAACATGTTTCCACTACTCTTATTTATTTATATATATATATATGTATAATACCTACTTAAAAATGCCCATAAGTTTGGATGTAGAGGGAGGGGGTTGGAACTTGGAGTGGATAGGAGAAAGAATCTGTTTGGTAACATGTACTAATTTGCTAATCCTTTTCTTTTCTCCTCCTTGCTAATGGGTGCCTCAATGCAAATTCATAATATTCAATGTTCTTGTTTTGACTTAAAAGTTATAAATCATCGTTATTTTATCTAAATCATCATTATCATATCATCTCCTAACGTAGAATCAAATGATTATAAAAATTTTTATTATTTTTTACTTATTTTTCTAATTTTTGATGTCATATTAGAAGATGTTGCGAGGATGATATCTCTTTTAATTAAATATGATTAGTGTATGAATCATTGAATATATGGGATTTAAATGAAATCATGAAACAGGGTTGAAAAATAGTTAATTTTTAAGAAAGAACCTGCGCTTGTTTTGAAGAAAGGTGGGGAATATATTGCATTTATGTAAGACAGGGGTGACCCTCCCTGAGCCAGAGGTTGATGGTAAGTCCTTATCAGGTGGGTTGGGCATGGGGACAAGCTAATAGCAATGCATTGTCATCTTACTTGGACACTGGGACAAAGCCCATTGGCTCAACCAGGGGCCACCATTTGTCATCCACCACACATTGATTCTCGCTGTATCTTCCACTCCTTCCCTATATAAGGCTCAAGCCCCCTCAATGAGCTCTTCAAACCACAATTCAACTTCACAACATTTCAAGTTACAGCACAAGACTCTTGTTCTTCATTCAACTGTAGCATCTACATGGCAGCTACCACATTCTCCACGAGAAGTTTGAAGCTCCGATCATGGCACCGGTGTTCGAAGCAAGCTAGAGAGCAGCGGGCACGGCTTTATATCATATGGAGATGTGCTGTGATTCTCCTGTGTTGGCATGACTAGGCTGTTGGAGTTCAGTGAGAGCACCAGTTTGAAGCCTAGTTTTCAGTTCCTTGCTAAACACTAGCTAGGTGGGAGCTCTTATACCAGGGAGTTTTGGGTGTTTAGAATAGAGTAAAGGAGGATTGATGAGATGTATAATACACATGTACCATAGGGACAGCTGAATTAGTAACATGTTTTGGTTTTCTTTTACTGTTGTATATATATCATAACTTTTTAGACTTTGCAGCAACCTTCCCAATCTAAAGCTAACCTTTAATCTGGTGACATATCTGAGATCTCTGCCTTGAAGCAGCTATTTCAATGGAGGCATTAACCATCAAATATGCATTCAAGTCTGTTGTTCCATGAACATGTCTGCCAGAGTTTTCCTCCAATTACCACATAAAAGAACGTGCTTCCTACACCTATGGGAGCAACTTCTTTTTTAATATGAACCTTTTGACTAATGGGAGAGAACCTTTTTAATTCTTCACGTACACTCTTTTATTAATTTATCCAGTACTTAGATAAAATCATCTCATGAACTTATCAACTATGAGAGTGAGGATTGAGGAAGAAGCTCCAGCTCCATGCCCTCACAACAATATTCTAAGTAAAAATCAGCTGTAGAAAGAATGGAAGAAAAATAAGAGCCAATGTCCTTTGGTCATATTGGCACCTAGCCTTGTATCACACCGTGAATCTTTTAGGTAAAACAGGTAATTTAGGATGGCAAGTGAAAAACGTGCGTTGATTGCAGGTGAAAAATCTATTTTCCCAATACACAATCGAAGGTATTTTTCACCTCCCAAAGATCAGGACTCCATGGAAGGGTAAGGTGTAGCAAATTACAGTACTTAGGAAAAAAAGGGGGCAAACTACAAAATCTAAAATGCGAATAAGACGACAATCTAAGTATACGAACAATACTAGTCTTCCTGCTGAGAGCTCCTATTGGGATTTTTATTTTTTCTTTTTTGTTATTTTGTGATTAAGAAAATATTTTTTAATGATATTGTAATTTTTTTTATTGTTTAAAAATATTTAAAAGTGTTCAAAAAATTTATGTAAAAAAAGAAAAAGAAAAAAGAAACACATAAAATACACTAACGAGAGCTCCCAGCGGGTGTTACTCATAGTATATATATTATAGTAATAATATATTATAGTATATTATAATATACATTATAATTGTATTATAGACTATAGTGATGTATTATAATATATAATATAGTAATATATTATAGTATGACTACTAATACTATAGACTATAGTGATAATATATAATTATTTATATAGGATTTTAAAATTTAATGTTATATTAATTAGTAATTTACCATATAATATAAAATCATTTTATAAATAATTATATATAATATTTAGAGAATCATATAAAAATATTTTATACAATATAAAAAATTAAAATATATATATAGATAAACCGGTCCAATCCGATGTTAGAAGAAAAAAAACCGAAACTAGACCGATTTCGCCGGATTTTAAGAAAAATAAAACCAAAAATAAAACCAATATCAGATTGAATCAAATTGGGTACCGGACCCAACCTACCGGTTTGGTTTGATCTCGCCTGGTTTTTTTTATTTTTTTCACCCCTACTCAAAATAATAAATTCTCACTACTGAAACTAGCGTATGGACATCCAGGGCAGGTGCACTTATTTTTATCTTTTTTGATTGGCACCAAGTGTCCAGGAAGAACATCCCGACTAATACTGGAAATACAGAGACCCTGGGCAAGGAATTTTCAGCAAGTGCCCCAAGTGCCCCTCGGATAATTAAGGGGATTTGAACCTTCGCAGGCACTCTTATAAAGTTCTCTTGATTGTTGTTTGGAATTTTCACTGTACAAACAAAATCCACAAGCAGTAATCAACTACCAATTCAAGGTATGCAAGATTGTACACAATCCGCAATGGTCATAATACTAAAATCCTAATCAGCGATTGAAATGAAAAACGGTTGACAGCTATCTGCTACACTCGACTTGTGTAACCAACTTTTCTGAGATTTATTCTGTGTATTCGCAATATATGCAACTTAGATGTCCAAGTCTGCAACTTTGTCGAAGAAATCCCACCCATCATCCAAAAGAGCTTGGTGATCAGTTCTGGCACTTTCCTCTTCATGTCTGCTTTCTGTTGATAGGCTGTGAACAGAGGGTGTGGGGCTCATTGTTGGCGTCTTAGATGATACCCCTTGCTCAGGATCCAGAAAAGGTGGCACACTTTTGGGAGATGAGCTTGAAGAAGCTAAGCTGCGATCGGGAACCAGATCAGATGCTACACTTTTCATGGACGAGCCTGAAGAAGCTAAGCTACACCGGGGAAGCAAATCAGATGCCATGCCTTTCACAGATGAGCCTGAAGCAGCTAAGATGCAACTAGTCTGGCTTGAGGAAACAGATTTACTTAATGGAACGCGGTCATCAAACTTCTCTTTCAACAGCCTCACATCCTGACATATAACAGATATTTCTCCTCTGCACAAAGGAAAAGAACACAACAGTTAAATTCTCGAATCTCTCACGGGCCAACAACACTGCAGATATATTAAACCATGATACATATCTGAGCCAAGGTTCATTGGAAAGAAATAGACACACTTACTGCAACATATCAACAACCCGACCTCGGTCCATCAGAAATTCGCGTAACTGCAACAAAACACAATTGATTGTGTCATAAATCATTTTCTCTTTTGAAGAAGAGAACCATGGTGAGTTAGAAAAAAGAAGCTACCCTGGAATTTTCCTCTGCCTCCTGTTCTAGCATCTTGGACTCCTGAACAACCTTCTCCATGATTGCTTCTTCAGCATCAAGATCATTTTGAGCAGACTCTTCTTTTTCAAGCCTTTCCCGCTCAGCTGCTTTCCTCAACTCTTCTGCCATGGCCAGTCGTGTTTGTAGAGCTTGGTGCATCTGGATGGGGAAAAAATCATTTTTTAATGTCATTACATCTAGTTTTACCCTTTGTACAATCTGAAGTAGACTCATCATCATTCAGCAATAATCTAGTTGAAATCAATTCTATCTTTCTAATAGGGTAAGATCAACCTTATTTGGCAAGCCAATTCCAAAAATAACAGGGAAGAATGATTATGCAATTGCTGGTGAAAGAAGACAGGATTCACAACTTCCTTCAGAGAGTGCAAACCAAAATCAATAATTTTGTGTTAGGCTAAGGATACAGAGTAATGCTAATACTTCCTTTCATTTATTGGCCATTACTGACTTCTAAAAGAAACCTTCAGCAATGTGAACTAATATATGAGACAATGTATTTTGCAAACTTCTCATGACAGTTTTTTTTTTTTTTTGGTTTAAAAAAATATTGACAAGTAACTTCTCATGACAGTTTAAGCATAAGATATGATTCAAGGATAAATAGTTAAAAGGGAGAGTCATAGGTATTTCCCCCTTTGAGGGAAAATCAGAAGAGTGGTATTTAAGGGGTTCAATATCAAAATTTAAATCCTCCCCCTTTTCTGCCCTCCTTGCCGAAGACATGGTAGATAGGCAATAATATTATAGTTCACAGATAATTACATAATAAGCAAACACCACTACATTAGTGACCATCAACTCGGTGTAAAACAAAGCACAGTGTTTGGAATTAACAAATTGTTAAATACCTCATCAAGAATTGCAAGGGATTTATCCCTTTCATCAGATAAGCAGAGCAGGCGAGATTGAAGCTCTCTCACTTCAGTTGCTAAAATTGCCTTCTCTCCATAAACTTCTCCCGCATGCTGCAAAGGTAGGAACTTAGGCTCAGATTTCGTTGTTATTAACTAAACAATGTATCAATTCAAAAAGTCAGTAATTCTTTTTTTTTTATCAGTATCAATTCAAAAAGTCAGTAATTCTAAATACTATGTTTTCATTCTGTATTTTTACAACCATGTTATTCGCTTCCTTAGCTTGTGCCAACATCTGTTTCATTTCTTCCACCTTGACCAGAATATCCAACCCTCCCCTACAAGCTTCCTCTTTGGCTTGCGCTGCAGCCTTCTCCTGAAGTTCCACTTCTCTCATCATATTGATCACTCTCTCCATAGCCAAAAACAAGGTTTTCTGCAACAATGATAAGTGATTCGTATCCTTCAATTTAAATAATCTATAACATACAGGATAGCAATAAAAATGTCATCAGTTATATCTTACTCAGCATCCCTGTATGCATTGAATAGAACTACATTGGTTATGGGTTAAGTCTGTATCAACAAGCATAAAACTACTGAGAACCCTGCCTGTTTAAAACATGCTGAAAGATCACCAAACCAGAAGCACTAACTTGGTCAGAGTAGACCTGAAGTCACAACATGCATCATTTACTCTTCACAAAATCAAAATCAAATTGCAATAACCACCCAAATAAAAAGTATGATCATATTCTAATTTTTAAGGCAGCTCAGCTGGTTAGAGCAAAGGACAGAAAATCCTCAATGAGTCAATGAAAGTTCAAGGACCCTCCACAGTGAACACAAATAGCCTTCCCCTTTTGTTGTAAAGTGATGAGAAAACAATTTAAGGACTCGAGGAGAAGCCTCAACTACTGGCCAAAAATTGTAATTGCTCAAAAAGTTCTCGCCCTGAAGCTGGAGAGTACAGGCAGTGAAACACAAATAGCCTTCTCCCCTTTTGTTGTGAAGAGATAAGAAAATAATTTGAGGAATGCTACTATGCTGCTCCAGGTGGTGCCACATGGTTTATTAAAAAAATTAAAAACGCAAATATAAAAGGGGTAGAGGGAACTTAGGGTTTTAGTTTTTTTTTCTTTTTGTGTTTATGGATGCCATTTTGTTTTGAATATATTTTTTTGTTTTTTTATTTTTTCAATAAACCACGTGGCTGTCACGTCAATGGGGTAAAGTAAGTGGTATAACTTGGGTGGCACAGTAGCAGCTCTCAAATAATTTAAGGACTTGAGGAGAAGCCCTAACTATTGGCCAAAAATTGTAATTGCTCAGAAAGTTAACTCCCTGAAGCTGAAGAGTACAGGAGAGAATTTTTTTATAGCTAAACAACATTTTTATTGGTAAGAACAATAAACATTAGCCCAAGCATGCAAGGTCTATAAGAAAAAAAGAACCAAATTAAGAAATAGATGCAGATACAAGGAAATAATGGAAAATTAGCCAATTAAAATCTATAGTAATATTGCTTATAAGGAACAAAGTATTGAAGAAGAAACTTTTAAGTTCATCTATTGTCCGTTCAAGATCTTTAAAGCTTCTATCATTCATTAAGCATATGTGGAGCCATCTTCCACACTGCTACAATTTGGAGACTACCATATAAACCTCTCCAATTCGAAAGAAAGTCTACCAATCTTCTGGGTATAACCCATGCTGATCCAACCCTACCAAAGAAATAATTATGTAGGGTTTTGGCAACCTAATGGTGAAGTAGCAAGTGATCTAAGAGATTCCCCATTCTGTTACACATGCAACACCAATCATGCACGATGATCTGGTGTTTCCTTAGGTTGTCCACTAGTAGAATTTTCCCCAAGGAACCTGTCTAGGCAAAAAACACTACTTTAGAGACACCTTAGTACTCCAAATACTAATCCTCCAAGGGAAGGAATTGCTATCCTAAGTAGCGAAGACCTCATAGAATGAACGTATGGTAAACTTTGTTTCCTTAGAAGGGTTCCAAATAGTCTTGCCTACACCTTCAGCACTTAATCTGGCAATAAAGTAAAGAATTCTGAGAAGGCACCAACTCTCAATCATGAGCTGCTCTGAGGAAACGGACACTCAATTGTGGAGAGCCACTGAAGATTTCCAATAATTCATCCATTGAAACTTCCTGCTCAAATGCAATCCTACAGTTTGGTGGGAAAGCTGCCTTGAGGGCCCTTCTCCACACCATAAGTCATGCCACATTTGAACCTATTGCCATCACCCACCTCAAATCTAGTGTGCCTAGAACATACCCCACCTCCTCTAATTATATTTGTCTACAGCCCCACCACATATGGGCCATGTATTTAATTAAAGCAACACCCCCCAAGCGCCACTGAAATCTACAACAACTTTTCACCAAGCCTCCCTCTCTTGTTGATAACGTCACAACCACTTCCCTAGCAAGGCCCTATTTAAACACAAGCAAGTTTCAAAAACCCAACCCTATTCTGTTAATTTGATTTTGGTCTCGTTTTAGTTTCTGATATGTTGTAAACATATCCTAAGATTCCAATGATGGTCTACGGTCTGTGACAGCGAGATTGTAGCAAGTTTGGAATAGTAGGGGTGATTAGTATGGGGTTCACTAAACACTTATAGAATTGAAGGCTTTTTCTTTTTCAAGAGAAGAAAGTTCTTCACTCATTACTGAGAGTAGTTGGAAGGTGAGGAATAAGGTGTTAATGGGATCCTCCACGGTGCTGTGGCTTGCCAAAGCATTGGAGGATTCTTTGAAGGGTGCAACCAAGGGCTTCTACACCACGGTACGGGAAGGGAACTGCAGCTTCATAGCATAGAGGTGCTCTAATATTAGCAAGCGTTACATGGTGATAGTGGAATGCAACGGTGGTAGTAGGCGCAGTTTTATCTATGTACCAGAGGAGGTGGCAGGGAAGGGATGGAGGACGATTATGGAGGTGTTGTGGGATTTTGTTAATGAAGGAAGAGGACTTAACCGCAGGGATAGAGTACCTATGGTGGTGGTGCCTCAGCCGCAACATCACTCCTATAGGGAGGCTCTGGAGGCAACCATGAAGGCAGCGCAACCTTGTGGCAAGGGTGGAGGTAGCGGTGCTAGAGTAACTTCGAGAGGAGCCTCTACAAGTCTAGGTAATGGACAAGGTCATACTATAGGGCCAAGTACTGTGTAGGGGAAAGGTGGCGGTGGCAGGTGTGCTGTCAGTTTGGCAGAGGGGAGCGTACTCAACACCTTGCTAGATGTGAAGGATCAACATCGTCTGCTTCAAGACAGAGTAGACTTCCTTATATAGGTGGAAAAGGAACAAAAAGCAATGGGTGTGGGCTTGGCAAAAAGGGGTTTCGCATCGAGCTTGGGCCTTGATGAATCTAACCTTATTCGAGAGAAGGAAGGGCTTTATGCAAGAGACGGGCCTGGGCTCAGAAGGAAGGGGTATGGGAGGCCTGGCTAAGGGAGGGCTTGCTACGGTGGGCAAGTACTATGGACGCAACAGGAGAAAAAAGGAAGGAAGCCCAAAACGGGTGTGGAATGCCAAGGCCTATATCGGGATATCGTGCAGATCATGTATGGAACCCTCATCCAACACGACGGTGCTGCCACTTGCTCCGATGGTCACCGAAGTTGCACAGACTTCTTCGCTAGCCACTGGCGACTCCCCTGGTGTGACTCTGGAAATGGCTCTAATGCCGGAGGTGGTAGAGCCCCAAATGGAGGCTCAGGAGGTTGAAAATGAGGTGTTTTTCAGGGAAGAAATAGAAGAAAGGGAGCTGGAAGAGAATCTAGATTTTTTTTTTTTTNACGAGGGAAATTTGTCCTCTGTTAAGTGTGCTGACTTAGCCAGAGGAAGGGATGTGGCAGCTGGAAATGGTTAGGGGGCTTGATGGAGGTGTAGGAGTACCAACAGAGGTTGTGAAGGGTGCTGTGCATATGGGTTTTTCTTTAGAGATTGTGGCTAGCGAGACAGAACAGATGTCTTACTATAGGTCGTAATGGTATTAACTCATATGGCCATATTCTATTCGCTAGAATAAAAAATAAAATATAAATTGTCTTTACTTTACGGAGAGGTGGCCGAGTGGTTGATAGCTCCGGTCTTGAAAACCAGTATAGTTCAAAAAAAAGAACTATCGAGGGTTCGAATCCCTCTCCCTTTTTTGCTCGGCGAATAGATTTGTTTTTTTTAGGGTGACAAGGAAGAAATGGGCAGTTCTATCCCATTATGTACTATCTCTCCAAAACTAGCTTTTAGATTAACATCAGACTGGGTGTTAAAAAAAGTGGAGGAAGTACAAGAGTGCTTGGGGATATCATGTGTTGGGTTTGAAGAGCAACTTAAGGCTCTTCTTATTGCGATTGAGGCAAGAAGATCCAAGGCCCTGAAATCAACAGTGAAACGGGACAGAGAATTGAATTGTTTAAAAAGTTTTATTAATTACGATAATGAGGGAAGTGTGGGGAGGGATAGGTTGAAAGGGCGGGGGGCAAGGTCTTCTAAAATAGCCTAAAATCCTTTCTTGGAATGTAAGGGGGATCAATGACGTTAACAAATGTCTCCGCATTAGATCCCTTCTTTGCAGCTAGAAAATTGACAGTGTTTGCCTTCAAGAGACTAAGCTGAGTTGTATTAATAGAAATATTATTCGTAGTTTGTGGGGTTGCGCTTTTGTGGGGTGGCGTTATCTAGCTTCGTTGGGCACTTCAGGAGGTGTGTTGTTGGCGTCGGATAAGAGAGTGGTGGAGTTGATAGAGGATTACATTGGGTATTATTCAGCGTGGGGGGGATGGTGCTCTAAAGAGGGTAGGGGGTCTTATGGAGTAAGCTTGTGGAAATTCATAAGGAAGGGGTGGAATATCTTTGAAAAACATCTCAAGTTTGAGGTGGGTGATGAAGCACGTATTTGCTTTTGGTTTGATGTTTGGAGTGGGGAGAGTCCTCTTTGCATGGCTTTCCCAATTGTTTTTAATATGGCTGGAAATCAGCAAGCTCCAGTTTTAGAAGTTCTATGTCGTGCCAATGGGGAAGTCACTTGGAACGTCCCTTTTACAGGAAATGCTCAGGACTGGGAACTTGAAGAGCTGGCAGGTTTTTACAGTTAGTTGTATTCAGCAAAGCTAGGGGCCATTGGGGGTGACCGTATGCTGTGGACTCACACGAGGAAAGAAAAGCTTACTGTTAAATCCTTCTATAAGGTCTTGACAGTCCTACAGCCCATCTTCTTTCCATGGAAAAGTATATGGAAGGTTTTAGTTCCATCTAAAGTTGCCTTTTTTACTTGGACAGCTGCGCATGGGAAGATTTTGACGATTGATAATTTAAGAAAGCGAGGTATGATGGTTACGAAGTGGTGCTACATGTGTAAAAAGAGTGGGGAATCGGTAGATCACTTGCTCTTACATTGTGAGGTGGCTGGGGAGCTATGGGCAGGTATCCTTGGTAGAGCTGGGTTAAATTGGGCTATGCCCAAGAGTGTGCTGGATTTTTTAGCATGCTGGAATAGATCTCACAGTAGCGTCCAACTAGCAGCCGTGTGGCGGATGATTCCTTTGTGCTTAATGTGGTGTTTGTGGTTGGAAAGGAATGACAGGTGCTTTAACAAGAAGGAGCGTACAGCTGGGGAAATCTGGAACTTTTTTGTATTTTCTCTTTTCCAGTAGTTTTCTGCTATTGTATTGAAGGGAGGGAATGTTCATGAGTTTTTATCCTCTTTCTAACATACTAGAATGTAATTAGGTGTCTCACTTTGTATACTTCCTGTGTACTTGGGCACTGCCTAGTTTCATTCTCATCAATAAAGATTATTACTTATCAAAAAAAAAAAATTATTCAGCGGCTGTATCTTTCAAGAACATTGAGGATGGGTGCAGATGGGCTTTTGCAAGCATGTATGGGCTTAATGTGGATAGAGATAGAAGTTTTCTGTGGCAGGAATTGGCGGGTCTGTATTCCTTATGGGATTTACCAGTGTTTATGTGGAGATTTTAATATTGTTTGGTTCCTAGTGAGAGAGCAGGGGCATCTCCGTCGACAGGGGCTATGGAAGATTTCTCAGAGATGATTTTTTATTTGAATCTTATGGATCTCCCTTAGGTAGGGGGCCTATACATGGTCCAACAGTAGAGGGTGGTCAACGTTGGATAGCTTGCTAGTCTCTTCTTGGAAGACGCTCTTTCCATATTTATGTCAGAAGAGGTTGCCATGCGTATGTTTTGATCACTTCCCAATTTTGCTTGATTGTGGTGGCATCCATGGGTGTAGGCGTTATTTCAAATTTAAATATGTGGCTCGAAGCTGAAGGATTTGTGGAGAAGGTAAGGACTTGGTGGGCTGATTATCCCTTTGATGGTACCCCTAGCCTTATTGTGGCAGGTAAACTTAAAGCCCTTAAGACCGATTTAAAGAAGTGAAATGATAAAGTCTTTAGACAAACGGAAGTGCAGAAAAATCTTCTTTGGAATGAGTTGCATGCATTGGAGGAGGGGGAAGATAATGAGTCTTTGTTAAGAAAGAACGTGGTTGTGGCTTAGTGCAGTATTACGAAGATCTCCTTGCTCAAACAGTGGAATGGCGTCCCAAACTTGATGGTTTGAATTTCGACCAGCTGGATTCGGGTGTAGCAAGCTGGTTGGAAAGGCCGTTTGATGAAGAGGAGGTGCATCTAGTGGTGAGAGGTATGTGCAAAGATAAAGCTCCAGGTTATTGATTGTGGAGAGAGGTTATTGAATTACTATTTATTCGCTTTTGCCAATGATCTCTTAGAAAGACTAAATCAAAGGCAATGATCTCTACATAATCAACGGCATCAATTACTATATATACTTCACAAACTTAGAAAGACTAAATCTAATCGTACCTTGTTATTTTTGGCATCTTCAATAATCTCTTCAAGAAGATGAATTTTACATTCTTGGCCCGAACCAGAACTATTAACTACGGCATCTGCTTTAGTCTCATCCTTGATATCACTCATTTCACTGACAAAATGGTGTTGCTTGGAAATAATGTCTGAAGAACCACTGGCCAGTAGAGTATGTTCTTTGATAGATGTAGGAACAAGCTGAAGCACAGAATTTCCCGTCTCAGAGATATTTGAACACGATTCTGCTTTCCGGCTTTCTCCATGAACAACATTATTAGAGTCATTAGCCATAGGAAAGTCAATATCTCTCCAATCATAATCCAGATCATTAACCGTAGGGCCTTTGACGCCATCTTTTTCATTTACCAAAGAAATGGTCATGTCAGGGAGGTTTGTCTCTGACCCCATTTCAATCTCGTTTTCTTTACAAATACCCCAAGAAGTCAGTTCTTCACTTTCTCCATGCGACAAAGCATTTAATGTGGTATCAATCTCACTCAACCCCACTTTGACACATTTTTCTCGAGAATTCCCCAGCAAAATCACTTCTTCATTTTCAGTATATCCGCATGACTGATTGTTGTCTTCATTTGCATCATAGAAATCCAAAGCTGTGGAATCATTCAGTGCCTCAACCAGAGGTGTTGCATCAGCATGAAGGACACTACAGGTATGATCCCTCTCCTTGGCTTCATCATAAGCTATTGATTGAGGTTCTGAAGAAGGCCCCGCATCTACTTTGTCAATTACCTGCGGCTGGCTTAACAAGTATCTCTGCTTCTTAAATCCTGCTGCATGTTCATCATGTATTGTACAATAACTAAGTCAGTCCAATCAAATCAGTTCATCCAATCAATGGAAATTCAACTGCATGCATGAAAAAATTCAACAACAAAAAAGAAAATTAAAAATGAACCCAGGTTCAATCAAGTCAGATGCAACATATAGGACAATACATCAATTACAACATTCAAGTGGATCACGATTCTAAATAATATAAAGCGGGAAGGTTTTCAATAGCAATGCACCTTCACCATCCTCAGGAGGACTGGAAGAACCAATTGAACAACCAGACAAATAAGGGATAATCTCACTACAAACAATCTCCACGGCTAGATTGGCATCCTTGGAATGCTCAATAGCAACCGCCTTCAGCAAGCGAGAATCAACCTATGCAGAATGTGATGCAAAACATATATTTAGTCAGAAACAAGAATATAAAATTCTAGATAAATTAACATAGATAGGGAAAAGAAACTCTATACATGCATAAGACAATCTATGGACAAAAATTGCAATTTTTTATAGGTAAGTTTTAAACCTATGAACTTAGGCTTGTAAGTAACACAGAAGGCCCAAAAATAAAATCTGGGAAAATAAAATGGAATGGCCCATGCAGCAAAAATTGGAGATTTTTTCGTAGACAAATAAACCATTAATTAGACTTTTAAGTATAGTTAAACGAAAAAGAAAACGCTCAGGGCTTCTAAAGCCATGCATTTTGAAGAAACTTTCACCAATAATTAATAAATTAAAATCTTATTCATATAAAACTCAATAGGACGACAGTCAGGATCTTTGAGACTAAAGAAAAATGCCGCTCAATTAAGCTACAACACTTTTTCACTCAGCTGCAACGAAGCCAAAACATAACTTCTCATTCATTTCAATCAAATACATCAACGTCCATAAAATTTTAGATCAAGAACAGAACAAAATACATGACCAAATAATGAAGAAAATTAAATAGCAGATAAAAAAAAAATACTAAACCGAATCCTTAATCAAGATACCAATTCTTCACTGAAATAAGAGCAATACCGTTGGAAAGAGTTCCTGCAAACAAGGGTAAACTGAGTTGCAATCCATTTCCGAGTTCTAAATCTGCACATGAGAAACAAAACAAGCAAATTTTCAAATTTAAATTGGGAACCTAACAGCAAAACCCCAAATTACAAACAATCAAGAAAAGGTAAATGAAAAACAACGAAAGAGACTCGTCAAGTCAACATGGACGAATTATTCCGAACGAACTAAAGCAAAGAAACACAGAAACCCTTATCCTCTTTTAGGTTTCCAAGAAAAATATTAGAAACAGGCAACATAAAAGAAAATAAATTTATGTTCCTTTACAACTAATTTCGGGTAAATGAATTCAACAAGAAAAAAAATACTGGCACTCAAGTAAACCCAGAATTTAACAAGAACAGCCGGACAAGCTAAGGAACATGATGCACTTCTCGGATGCCTAGAAAAAAAAAAGTAGAAAAAAGAAAAGAAAACAAAGAAAAGAACTTGATTTCAGGGTTTTCAATAATAGAGGGCCCGAAAGTCGAAACGGAAAAACCACATCATGGGAAATGCAAAGGACAAAAAAAAACAGAGAGTGATTAAAAACTACATTTTCCTCTGTTTCATTTTCTTTCCCGTTCTCAGAAACCAAACAGAAGCCCTGGCCCAAGAGAAACACTGACCTTTCACACAGAGAGACAGAAACAGAGACAGGGAGAGAGGAAGATTGGTAAGGTATTTGTAGCGTTCGATTCTCGGTGGGGAGACTAGTCGGGGTGAAGGTAGGAGGACGGACAGCTGGTCGAGGAGACCTATGCAGCTAAGTAATCATTGGATATGGGCGTCATTTGCGGATTTATGCGAGGGCTTCTCGTCACGCGAGGCCAAAAGTTTACACGACCTAGAGCATTGTATTTCTTTTTTGCAACGTTAAAAGGCCGTTGCTATACAGTTTTAGTGGCCCCACCGCCGCAATGTGGATGGATGATGGAAGCTTCCCCCTTCTTACCGCCTCTGCTGTTAAGTTCTTGTTCTTATCTTTCTCGTGCTTACACGAAAATTCTTGACCACTGATATTTGCACTCTTTCGGACGCACTTAATAATAATAAAAAAAAAATGTAAATATGATATTTACAAAAAAAAAAATATATTTTCTAATAATAGATTCTATTCATTTTTAAAATAAGTGTGCAGTATTTACACACTCTAAAACTATATCTAGATTTATTTTTTTTTAATTCACAACCGAAAAAGAAATAATCAAATGACTCATTACAGCCACAAATAAATTTTATAAAAATAAATACATAAATTGACATGACTGATATGATACTGAGCATTGGTAATAAGTGGCTGAAATTTGATTAGAGGATTCATTTTTCTTATTTTAACTAGCCACTTTTCATAGGTATCAAATAATGAACTCTCTAAATCTATCTTCAGTTTATTAAAATCTTTATATTTAATCTTTATTTCTACTTTTTAATCCGCATGATAATTAGAATATTTATTCTCTATTGAAAGAAGCAGACAAATTAAAACATGACATTTTCTGGAAAATATATTTTTCTATGTTCAACAACCATATTTTCCAACGTTTGATTATGTCTCCAATCCATCATGCCAAATACATACTATTAGAGCACTTAACAACAAAAAAGAAGAAAACATTTCTCAGAGGTTTGCTTGATGGAAGAGAGATTGTAAAGTTTTGGATCTTCATCGTATAAATAAAAGGGGCTTTGCTTTACTGAGTTTGCATAACAGTAGGTGCAAATAGTAGACATAAATAGAGGAACAAATGGTAGAAACTTGTAGAACAACGGGCAAATGGAAGAACAAAAAGACAGAGTGTTAAAAGTAAACGAGCTACTGCGCCAAAATGTCTGTAATAAAATAACGACAAACAAATAGATGACTAACCAGATTCACTGGCCATATTTGGCCAGCCAAAATAACCACAGATAAAACATTGTTCATTTACGAGTTTGATGTCTGGTATGTTTTGAGCTAACTAGTCAAGATTTGACTAGATTTTATTTCTAACTAGCTCACTACAAGTGCTCTTAGATCTATTTTACAATGAAATTTAGGACACTAATCGGTCCAATCTAGTCAGTCCAAAGGGGAATTTTTAGACCAGACCAAAACTTTCTGTCTATTCATTTTCTACTTCGAGACCGGACCGATAGTTATTGATCCATTCGGTTCATTTCGGTCCGGGCCTTTTAAAATAGACAATTTTTTGTTAAAATCCTAACTTACATTTTCTTGTTTATTTCAACCAGGGGTGCTACCCGCACCCTTTGAGATAAGTTTGCCCCCTTCTTACACCTAGCCCCTGTATGGGTGGTGGGTAGGGTTTGTCCCTAGCAATCTCCCCCCACATCTCGGGGGTCCCCCCCTCTCCCTGGGCGTCCGGGTGCTGTGGGGCAGGGGTAGACCCTCGGTCTGTTTGCCCCCTCTTTCGACCCATTAGGTCTAAAACTTATTTCTTGGCCCAAAATAATCAAGAACTCGTTTCTGGGCATTTTTAAGCCTAGATTCCATTCTAATTTCTATTAATACAATAATGAATAATCTTAGATATTATAATAATACAATAATATAAATTAATAACTTAGTAACTTAAAAGTTGTAACTATTAATTCTAAGCTATTATAATAATACAAATTAATCTAAGACAATTACAAAATAATCTAAAAAGATTACAAATGGTCACATAATTTAAATGAATAATAATTAACAATTAAATAACGAATTGTAGCAAGATTACAATTCACTTAGATCATTTGGCATTGACTTTGATATTGGAATTTAGGGGTGGTCACAGTGGTGGGCAAGTGAGTGAGTTGTAAGACTATGAGATTATAAAACTTGAAACATTAATAGGAAAACAAATTAGAATTACAAACAAGAAACGAAATCATATATAGATATGTAAAAATTACAAACATTAAAATTACTAACAAATGTGAGATTGAGATCAAGCTTAGATCATTGAGATTGGGATTGGGTATATGACAGTGAAACTATAAAAGTAATACCAAAAAAAATAATTACAATTAAAAATATTATATAAATATAAAAAATAATTAAGGGACAAATTATACAGACCAATGGCAATGGTGGGTCCAATACACACAATCATATTGCGATCGATGTAGATGTCACCTCATGTATTGCAATTATCCATACAACAATTAAATTTGAAATTAATATCAATTAAATAAATTTTTAAAAAATATATTATAAGCAAAATCAAATCAATGAATTAAGAGAGATTAGAGGATCCAAACTGATCATCACACTCCTCTTCATCAGCCTCCTCAAAGTCTATCACATCTGGAATATAAATTGGCTTCCTTTTGATCTAATTTTGAGTGAAAATCAACGCATCCCTAGTGGTAGGAGATAATGAATTCCATAATGGATCCAATATACATCCCTAGTGCTAAAAGTCGACTCTGAGACTATGGTACTAATAAGGATGACCAAAATACTGCAGGTCATGTTTTCAAGGATGTGATACTTGACAACATTGGTTTTTTACTGAAATAAATATCAAACCCCTGCGTAAATGGGTGCAAATCCAATGTCAAGTATCTATCCAACTCAGATTAGGTCTCTGAAGGATGACGGACCAGTGCGTCTTGCTTCAACCTCTCACCACACTCAAACCTATATTTTTTCCCATCCCAACTCTAAGAGGAGGCAGTGCAGTAGGTGTAGGCACCAGAATATTACCATCCCTGAATGTCACAAACTCATTAAACAATCTGCTAAGGGTTTTCTTAACCCTTTCCACAATATGATCCGCTCATGCCTTCTTGTTCGCCAATCCCAAGCTATACACCATGCCATCAATTTTGTACTGGGATCAAGAATAACAATCACATATAGGAAAATGTTCATCATACTCAAATCTCCCAAATACTTGTCATACTTAGCCTTTATGCTCAATTTCATTGTCCACAGCCTAGTTTGGTCACTCCCACACATTTTATCCAATTTTTCTTTTATCTTATATATTTGCTGACAAAAATCATTAGATGTAGGGTACAAAGAACTGAAAATCCTGGTTATGACCTCGTTGAAGTCAACAAAAATCTCAACTACATCCCAATCATCATTAATAGGCTTGCCCATTCCCCCCTCATCCTCATCTTGTTTGAAATATTGAATATTTTCATCACCCATTAACGCAAATCCCTTTTTATACTCTTAGGTCGTCTCCAACATCAAGAAAATTGAGTTCTGTCTTATAGAAAATAAATAGCCTTCTTGCATTCAATACCTATAGCCCTCATAGCAACCTTGAATTTATCAAGCCTAGTAGGTGAAGATTTCACAAACCTTATTACACTTCTAACCATTGCAACCAAATCATGCAGGTCTTTTAAACCATCAGTCACACTAAGAATTAAAATAGGTGCAACACATCTCACATGCAAACACCCATCACCTATGATTGATTTATTTGTCTCTCTAAGATAGTTCTTAAAATGCTGCAAAGTAGTATCGTTAGAAAATATATTATCAACCGTTATTATCATAACCACTCCAAGCCCCACTTCTTTATTGCAGTCTCTAAGGCCCTTCAAATGGTCTTACCCTTGTGATAGAGAGTTTGACAAAACTTGAGAATTTTCTTGTTTAATTTATAATCATAATCTATAAAATGTGACGTCAAATACATATAATTAAAGTTTTGGACTAATGTCTATATTTTGGTGATAAGACAAACTCTTTGACCCGCTAATTGATTTTTCAACAAATCTTTTTGTATACCATAATGTTTCATAATATCGAAGAAATGTTAAATCTAGATTCCAAGTATTTAGAATATGCTTAGAACCATTCACCCTCAACAAACCAAAATGGTAGCTCGTCCATTATGATCATATGAGTTAGGTGTCTGCTACACTCCTCTAGATCATAATTTGTAAATCCCTTCAAGATTCCACCCCCACTAATCCCATCAACAATTTTTTTAAGTCTAATCCCTAGTCTATATTGACTCTTTTCTTATAAACATTTTAATACTGGACTCATTTTGCTATATTGGACTCATATCTCCTATAATGACATCTATACATTTTATCATAATAGTCACACTTAAATTGAGAGTTATTAGGATCACCACCATATATTTTCGTGAAGTGAGACCAAACAACTGAAACTTGTTTCTTATTTGGTGAGGGCAAAGGTGTAGCGGTAGCATAAAGGTAGTGGCAGGGATACGGGTAGGGGTTTGGGTAGGGTAAGAGAGGTAGCACTGACACTTCGATTTGATTGACTATACATTCCCGTTGACTCACAAAATCTTGATATGATGCAAAAATCACACAATAATTAAAATTATATAATCATGAACATCACAATAATTTTGAGGTTTCAATATCGAATCTCCAAAACAGTTTGGGTTTCAATATTGAAACTCCAAACATAATTAATATTAACTAAACATAATTGATTTAGAGTTTCAATCCGAAACCTTAAATTTAGGATTTCAATATTGAAAACCCTAACATTATTAAGAGTTTCGGATTGAAATCCCTAACATAATTAAGGATTTTGCATTGAAACCCTAAACTCAATCCGAAATCCTAAATTTACATACACAAAATTCTTTCATACAATCACATATTCACACAACCAACAACCCAATCTCCACAACACACAATTCACAATGCCATCCTCTAAATCCTCAAATCAATCTTGTCCTCCATAACTAAAAAAAAAACACACTCGGGAGTCGGGATACTTACAAAATGGTAAAGAAATTAAGAGAGACACCCAGCTTACTTCAGGAGGCAACAACGATGATAATGGAGATGGTGTGAGATTAAGAGTGAGAAAGAGGGTAGATTTGAGAGACGAGAGTGAGATATGGAGATTTGAGAATGACAGCTCATTTTGGGGGGGGGGTGTTTAGGCATACATATACACGTATGTATAAACAAAGCGGGGTAGGGGAAAAATGGCTGCTGGTAGCCTAGATGTGGGTGGATTACTCCGCCGCCCCTATCTAGTGGATGGGGACACTGCCCTGCCTAGGTGGGCTCTCGTTGCCCTCCCCTTTTCTGCTGAACATACAAAAAAGTCCAAAATAACCAAGTTTTGAATATCATCCAAACTCCAAATAAAAGAAATAAAAATGAAAGGAAAAAATATACATAAAAATTATCCCTATCCATGCATGAATGTTAGCAATCATCATAATAAAATTAAAGATAAAAAAATAGAGAAACATAAATAAAAAATGCAATATCATCCAAGCTTCAAATAAAAGAAAGAAATAGAAAATGAAAGGAAAAAGTATAAATAAAAGTATACATAACTTATACAACTAATGTATAAAATAATATATCAAAAATATATTAAAAAAATATATATGCTATTCGGTTGGTTTGGGGTGAAAAAACCATACCCTGAGACAGGATTGAGAATCGAAACTCCCAACATATAGGGATAGAAATCGACCATTTACCTAATCGGTTCAGTTTAGACAAATCAGAACCATTCGGTATGGCCGGATGTTTCGGTTCAAACCAGTAAACTTACAATTCTAATAAAATTAGTTTTATAATGTAACATATCATATTAAGTTATGTTAGTTTGTAGATTTAGTTTTGTGAAATTGTTTTGTGACTAAAACATTTCTTTATAGTATAATATGTCGGATCTATTTTATAATAAAAAAATCTCTATAATTTAATGGATTGTATTAAATTATTTTTAAGTTTTTTTATAAGATTTTTTTATAGATCTAACATTTCTATTTTTTAAGATGCTAAAATTAATTATTTTAACCTTTTCTTTGTCTCTTATGAAAATCATCTAAAACATTTATTTTGTTTATTTTTTATGAAGTTATCCACCTAATTTCTTTTTTGATAGGTAGTTATCCATCAAGCCGAGATTAGATGCCAGCATGTAATCCAATTGAGAAAAAAAATTAAATAGTGAAACGAGATGAAAATTTAATAAAATATTAATTTAAAAAAAAAATATAGTTATCCATCAAAACTTGGTGAGGAAGACCTACTTTAAGGGATTGGTATGGAGGATTAGAATTTCAAAAAATAAATGAATTCCAAGACCTTCTACGTAGATGATTCAGGGCTAGTTTAAGTGTCCAACTACTCTGAGGTACTCTTGAAAGTCCTCGTACGGATGAAAGTATTCATCCATCCAAATGAACACTTCTCACTACATTGAAACACGTCCACATCTGAGGTACTCTACTGTTTCGAACCCAGGTCTTAACTAAAACACTTCTATGCATCGAGGACAACATCCCGTCTTCCTTCGTGGTGGCTGGGTCTGCGAGTTGTGGTTTCTAGTGTGAGGTGGTGGAGGTGCAGTAGCCTGGGAGGCCACGTACGGCGGCGCAAGTGGAGAGAAATGGCCCAAACCCATTTCGGTTGGATTACCGCAGGGGAGAGAGAGAGAGCTGTGCATGGAGGAGATTGGTGGTAGCTGTGGGAGTCGCCAGCGTGAGGGGGAGTCATTGGTGGTGGCGGTAAGGTTGGGTGGCCGCGTACGGTAGTGCAAGTGGAAAGAATCGAGCCACACCGATTTCGGTTGGGTTACCGTAGGAGAGAGAAAGAGCTGCGCATGACGGAGATCGGTGGTGGCTGGGGGAGTCGCCGATGGCGGCGGTGATGATGGGCTGCGCATGACGGAGCTGGCTTGGACTAAAGGAGAATCAGGTGTGGGGGGAGACTCGGGCCAAAGGAGAGAGAGAGACAGAGAGAGAGAGAGAGAGAGAGAGAGAGAGTAATGAAAGAAAAATAAAATAAAATAATTATAATATTTATTACTATTATATATCACTATTTCAAAAATAAAATCATTATAATATTTATTACTATTATATATAAATAAAATCATCATTTCATCATCATTAAAAAAAAAAATCATTGATAGGTTCACACTTTTTTCAACTCAAAATTCAAAAGTTAACAACTCAATATACTCATACATCTAAACAACTCAAACTACTATCAATGAGACTCACAAACTCACTCTAATCTCTACTCATAATCATTCACAATACTTCTCGCCATCCAAACTCAACCATCTTACCGATGGTCCGGATGAAGATGCTAAAGTGGCCGAGTCTAAGAAGACTCAAAATGGTGGAATTAGAATCTATAAAGAGGTTGTTCTACCCTCGAGAAAATGACGATATCGAAGGAATTCCCATCAGAATGAGTGATAGTGATGATATATTTAAAGATAATTTTTTTAATAAGACGACTTCATTTATTATAGGTTTTGTTTTACATGCCACCTCCCCTCCCCCCAGCGCTCTCTCTCTCTCTGAGAACATATTCCTCTGTTTCGTCCCGCGGTATCCGGTGAAAATTACTAAATAAAGCCAATGCTTCCATTTGATAAAAAAACTTATTCAAGTCTGCCATAAATAAGAAAGCTGAGATTAGACACGATCCAATTCCTTCTCATTTTCGTGTACCTCCAAGGGGGAGAATACCTCCATGGAAAGGCTTACTCCCTGCCATTAATCCCAATCGGGTTCCAATTAAGACTTCGTCCAATCCATACATGATGGGATCTTATTCATTTAAATATGAGAAATAAGAATTCAAGGACCATCAATCAGTATACGAATTATTTAAAGGTTTTGACAAAAATAAATAAAATATGAGATCTATATAAAAAAAAATTAATTTTTTAATAATAGACTTCACTCTTTTTCAAATCGATTATACGGCGTTTATGTACTTCACAATTATATGTAGAATTATTCTTTAAAAAGTGCTGGAATGTGAGGCATGTGAATCGATAATAATGCAAACAGCGCTGCTGATTTGTTAGCTTTGGATTCATTATTCATAATTGTAATTATATTGTAGACATTGAAGAATTACCACCATGCATGCATCCAGTCAGTAACTATGGTTAAATAAATTTTGTTTTTTTATTAAAAAATAATTAGACTCTTCAATTGATCGAAAAGGATCAAAGCTAAAACTTTATTACTTTATTTTCTTTTGTGCTCTTTTATTTTTGATGATATCTTATCGGTAATTATTCATCCTTTTTTCTTCCTTTTTTGAAAGATGGCGTCTTTCCAGATGGAGTCTTTATTCTCCTAATGCTTTGCAACTCGCCTTTTGACACGACAAAACCTTAAAAAAAGTATGTTTAATTGTGCGATCATGTAAACTTTTTCCTATATATAATAAATTTAAAAAAAGAAAAAACATATTTATGAAAGTTGCCAAGCTGATTAATCATTTTTATAAAGGATTTCTGATGTAATATCCTATAATCAAGAATGATAAATCAAGTCATATACTGGCTTGATGTTACTCTTGAATTTTTCAGTGTAGGAGGGTTGAGTGGTAACGGGAGGTACCTGCAAAAGACTTGGATCCATTTGGATACAGAAGCACTCTCAACCTATTTCATCTTTACAATTTTTTTAAATTCTCATACAAAATATAATAAACAATTCAGCTTTTTCAAATTTCAAAATAATAATAATATTAGAATAATATTTTATTTAAATTATCTAAAACCATCTCACCTCATCTCAATATCCAAACGAGTATTATCATGTCAAATTCAAAAATTTCTCAAATGACAAACTAGAACAACCTTTTACAGGTGGAAATTCGCAGATGATATATTTATTACAATATATAAAAGCGGAGTCTTACAATTTCGATGTATCATTCTACTCACAAAAGTAGACATTCTATTTATTAAATTTGAAGTGTTATGTTTATGAAGCGATAAACCTTTTAAAAGTAATGTTTCATTATGAACCATTGTAACTTTTAAGTTAACTATATATAAAAGTGGAGTCTTATAATTTCGACGTGACATTCTACCTATAAAAGTAGGTATTCTACCTATTAAATTTGAATTGTTATGTTTATGAAACAGTAAACTTTTTAAAAGAAATATTTCATTATGAACTATTATAACTTTTAAGTTTAATTTCTTTTCTTACATATAAAGATATAAACCGATTCAAGACTCCACCCAAAAGAGTTAATTTTAATATTTATATTGTTTTGTATTTTAAGCTGGCATTCTACACATAAAAGTAGGTATTCTACGTATTAAACTTGAAATTCTATGTTTATAGAGCGGTAATCCTTTTAAAAATAATGCTTCATTATGAACTATTGTAACTTTTAAGTTTTTTTTTTTTTTTACATATAAAGATATAAATCGATTCAAGTCTTTACCCAAAAACACTATTTCAACCTTTATATTGTTTCGTCAAATAAACCACCCTATAAACTGTTTCGAATTTCTCCACTATAAAATCTGGACTCTCTCAAAATTTCTCTCCTTCATACATAATATACACAATAATTCACATATTGCGCGAGTTATAGGCTCGTATAAATGTACTCGTAGGTGTGAATATTATATAATTGCTCAAAACCTACACTGCTTATTTTCCTACACTTTCTCGGGAGTCAATGGAATAGCAAGGATAAATCACCTCTAAATCTTCGTTCTTAACTCCGATAACATGAGCACCTCCAACGTAGGGGCTAGCTCAATAGATTCCAGAGCTAAGACTAAAATTTTGATTGAGGTTTTTATTTATTTTAAAAAGTAAAATTAAATATATAAATTTATTTCAATTTTAATTTTTACATTACATTTTTATTTAAAAATGACTCCTATAATTTTGTAAAGTAAAATTACTAATTAAGATTTTATACCGCATTTTCAACTAATAACCGGCTTAATTTTTATTAAAAAATTTTAATTTAGAGAATATTTTATCAAATCTAGTTTTACAAGACGTGCTTTAGACTCTTAAAGACCGTTTGTGAATACATGAACTCTCTTTAGGTATTCTCAACTATTTTAAAATTCAATTTTTTCTTTTTCACATCTCAAAATTCAATAAAACATCTTAACTTAAACTATTTTATTACTATTCACCGATATTCTAAGATATTTTTAATATTCAAACGAGCCCTAGAAACAATTATAATTATTATTGTCAATAAAATTCTAACCTACACATTTGGAAAAAAGTGAGTCATTGTCTCTTCAAAGGATTATACAAAAATTTCTTATGAACACTCAAAAATTAGATTTTACTATTTATAATTTTTACATCATATATTAAACTAACAATGACAAAAAAGAATTGTATTCCAGAAGAAGAGTACTCGAAATAATTATTAGGTTGGATACTTTTAAAAATAATAGTGGCATAAAATCTATTTAATACTTTTGATCTTCTATCTCGTTGAGTTAATTAATTTTCTTAATTGAATATTTTCTTCTTTATAAAAAATTCTACTTAGATTTTTGAGGGGCTGCTTCCACTAGGAGCTTATAGTTGCATAAGTTACGATGTTTTTATCTTTCGGGTTTGCCCTTGCCGGCCTACTTTGACCTCCCTTGTCAATAGCTAATAGCAATTTGAATAGTGAGATGAGATGAGATGAGATATTATTTAAATATTATTTTTTAATAAGATTATTATTTTGAGATTTAAAAAAATTAAATTATTTTTTATTTTTTATGTAAAAATTTTAAAAAAATTATAATAATAAGATGAGATAAAATTATTTCTTTATTCAAGAGGGCCTAATCAGATAAATCATACAATGTGTTTCAGATTAGCTCGCTAGGGCTGGACCAGAAATATCATGCATGGGTCTGAGTGCTGGACGTAAAAAGAGCTCAGAATCCTGCTAAGCACCACCAATGTTTATGGATGAAAGTGGTAGGTTTGGATAATGAATTGAGATGAAATGACAATTAAAAGTTGAATAAAATATTATTTTTATTTTAAAATTTAAAAAATTAAATTATTTATTATCCTTAGGTAGAAGTTTGAAAAAAATTATAATAATAAAATAAGAATTGAATTGAAAATTATTCCAGCTTACTTTTCTCCGAATAACTTTTTCAGCGTACCACATAGGCATGCGAAGTGAAAGAGTCATGTGACATTTCCAGTTCCAGGCACATCAAAAGCCCAGAAAAAAGTTGGGAGTAATATATAATTTCGATGAGATCTGGTAAAAAACAAGAGTTCCATGCACAAAATGCAAAGTTGGTGACAGATGATCATCAGAATATGCATAAGCTTAAGCCGCACAAAGTTAATTTGCACCCACACAGAGTACTCGAATATCATGAGCATATTTCTTGTGGTATAACCTGACCGAATATATATATTTATATATATATATATATAGTTAGTAATTATAAGTTACTTCCGGTTCAGGCTATAGTAGTTGCAAACAGCAAAACCAAAGCGGTGAAAAATCTTATGTAGTTAGTAATTATCGATGTTACCTTGAGCAGCAAAACTTGGATCTGATGCGGTTGTTCTACAGACTTTTCCATCGTTGCTGTTCATCCGAATTTATTCTCAGTAGTAGAGTGTGCCAAGTGGTAAAGATCAAGACAATACTCACATATTCACATATTCCATCCGTCATGAGTATATATACTTCAAACCAAGCAAACCCTGTCTTGTACTTGTGGAGACTTGAGAATCTCCAAGATGAGATGCCCGACAGATATTTTCAAGGGAGACAAGTGCAAGAAGCTCTAGAAAGATATATAGATTTGATTCATCCTTAGCTGTGCCATAATATTGAATTATCTTCTCATGTTCGAGTTGACTTAAAAGAGCAATCTCCCGCTCGAGTTGATGAACAGATTCCTTTACCTGACTGTCTCGATCAAGCAGTGAAACTTCCTTCACAGCGAAGAGGTATCCATCATGGGAGACTCCTTTATACACTGCTCCATATGCCCCACGTCCCAGACGATCTCCGGCCTTAAGCCAAGATGTGATGGTAAGCTTAAATCTCCCGGCCATTCGAAGAAATATTATTCAAGAAGGTAGGCTCTGTAATAGTGATACTACCATCCACTCCATGTTTTCCAAACAAATGCTTATATCTGCTTGATACAGGGACTCCATGCCATCGGGAACAGAGGAAGGTGGAGGAGGGGGGGCGTTGCGGCATAATATACAAAGTAACAAAGGTAAAACCGGAATAGAGAGTGAAAAGTCAAGAGAGAAGGGACTGTGCACAACCACCACCACGATGACTTCACAACTTTGTTAAAAAAATGCAATGCTCGACTTTGTCATTTGTTGTCGTTTGTCAACATCTTCTGTTGTGAACAAGTCTCGGAATATCCATCCTCTTCAGACGAGGAACCGAAGTCATCTATTTTGAACAAGTCAAAGCCGATTGACCTGCCTGATTAGGAGGCAGCACCTAATGAATCTAATCTTTATGTAGAGAATGATATGAAAAAAACTCAAACAATTATTTGGATTCAAACATACAATCTGTACCGCTCCAGAATGTAAATACTTTTCTATCTAATAATAATAATAATGCGATCTCTTTGTGAGAAAAACTATTTCCAATGAAAAATTCTACTCATTATTTTCGAAGAGGCTTGAGATCTCTCAGATCCAACATTTACCTTCTTTCCAAGAGTGGAGCATGTGCTACATCTGCCTCCACAACCAGTGATGGTCATTCGCCGGTGAATCGACACATCTTCCGGTTTCTACTTTCCTATGTTCACGCTTTCCCTAACCAATGATCAAAATGAAGTGGTTGTGAAAGTCTCATTCAGCCAGTCCAGACCAGCAAAATGCAGCACACAACAATCCATTGTGACTTATTTTTTTTTTATTTTAATCTTTACCAAATGTGTGGTGTGAAGATCATGAGTAAAATAATTTCTTTAGTTTAGCAAGAATAAAATAAATAAAAAGTAAAAAAAATAAAAATTATATTTAGTGTGATAATGAGTAGAAGGGCTCATTTCAAATTCCTACTATCATACTCGTGGAAGCAAGGATAAGTCACCTCGAAATCTTCATCCTTAACTCCAATAATATGAGCACCTCCCACACATGGAACAGAGGAACTCGTTAATTGGTCATCCAGTAAACTGCATATGGTTTTATACACTTTTTTAAACAGATGAATGATAACACAAATTGCAGCAAAAAGCATCAATCCTGGTCCCGAGATATGCTGCTTCTGTTTCACATCCATTTGGAACTGTAGAGAATCAAGTCAGTACAACTGAATTCAAGGGTGAAGATATTGAAGATCAGAATGCCGAGAATTACAGCAACGGTAATGATCGAAATCATAGTAGTAGATGTGGTTATATCTTAACGACAAATCAGGAGCCCAACAAATGAGGAAGATTTGATCCTGGGATTAGTTATGATAAGATTGTATAGCTGTAATCCTTTTGAATTCAATTGTTTACGTAAATATTGAGATCGGTTGTAATGCTCTTATATATATCGTTGTACAGATTACATTGTTAATTAATAAAAACAGAGGATTCAATTCTTTTACATGGTATCAATATAGCCATCAAAAGACCAACGTTTAATGCCTTCCTCTCAATCCGAAACCCAATCTCCCTCCCTTACCCCCATGCCTTCTATTGCTACTATCAAACTAAGCCAAGATAATTATCTCCTCTGGAAGGCCCAGCTAGTACCGTATTTTTGAGGTCAGGACCTCTTTGGTTACCTCAACAGAACCACACCAAAACCATTTCCGTATCCCACCCTGAAACCAATATTGTTTATGAGAGACGCAATCTTGCTTACTCTCACTAGATCAAGCAAGACAACCTCATTCTTATTACTCTCATGTCTTCTCTTACTGAAGGAGTGCTTGCTCAAGTTGTTATTTATACCTCATCCCATGCTGTCTGGTGTGCCTTGGATGCAACTTTCTCCTCAAAATCTCGTGCGCACATTGTTCAAATTCGCACACAACTAGCCACTGCCACTAAAGGCAGTAAATCTGCCACTGAATACTTTCACTTCGTCAAAAGGCTAGCGGACGAGCTAGCAATCGCAAGCCAGCCTTTGACATGAGATGATACTATCACTTATATTCTTGCAAGTCTCGGCCACGAATGTGACAGTTTTGTGGCCTCCATTTCTGCTCGCACTGATAGTCTAACGCTTGAAGAAATTTATTCTCTCTTATTAACCACAGAATCTCGTCTCTCTCGACACCAACTCACTCCAACAATTCAGCAACCTTCTGCTAATGTTGCTCAATGCCAATCACACCCATTTGCAAGAACTGGCCATGGTGGCTCTCAAGAACGGGGGCGAGGCAATCGTAGTGACTTTAACTCTGCCAACTGCAACAATGATCAGCCCTCTATTATTTGTCAGGTTTGTGGTAAGCCTGGACACTGAGCTCGTAAATTATATCACCACTTTGATCTATTTTATCAGGATACTCCTAAAGATACTCCCAAGCAAGCTATGGTTGCTGTGAATAATGATATTCCTACCAATTGGGAGACTGAGTGGCATGCGGATACGGGTGAAACACATCACCTCACATTCCAATCTCAACCAACAGAACAACGAATATAATGGTTTTGATATTGTTCAAGTGGGAAATGGTCAAGGTTTGCATATCTCTAAAATTGGTTCTTCACAACTCCAAACTCCCTCTTCCACCTTTGTTCTTAACCAAGTCTTTTTAGTTCTTGAGATTCAAAAGAATTTGATATCTGTTCAACAGTTTTGTATTGACAATAACGTCTATTTTGAATTTCACGCTCACTTCTTTCTTGTGAAGGATTACTTGGGAAGGTCCTTCATCAAGGACATCTCAGTGATAGCCTCTACAGTTTCACCACCAAGACACGTCTGCCTCAAGCACACTCTAGCGTTTGGGTTTCCTTTCAAAATTGGCATCGTAGACTTGGCCATGCTTCTCTTCCCGTCGTCCACAAAGTCTTCTCCACTTTCAACCTTTCTATAGGGAAAAATAAATTGCGCAATGTGTGCTCTGATTGTCAAATAGCTAAAAGCTATAATTTGCCTTTCAAGTTATCTACGTTTGTTTCTATACATCCTTTAGATTTAATTTTTACGGATGTTTGGGGCCCTGCTTCTGTTACTTCCACCACTGGTGCTAGATATTATGTGAATTTTCTGGATGATTATTTCAAATTTCTTTGGCTATTTCCTCTTAAACTCAAATCTGATGTGGAACAAGTTTTTCTTACTTTCCAAAAATATGTGGAAAACCATTTTGAAAGGAAAATCAAAGCCATCCAATCCGACTGGGGTGACGAATATAGACGGTTGAACACATATTTTAAAAACGTTGGCATTAACCATCACCTAGCTTGCCCACATACGCATCAACAAAATGGTTCTATTGAGAGAAAACATCGACACATTATCAAAGTTGGTTTAAGCATGTTAGCACATTCAAATCTCCCAATGATATATTGGGAAGATGCCTTCAAACTCCAATTATGTGATAAATAGGCTTCCAACAAATGTTTTAGACCAAAAATCACCATTTGAGATGCTGTATAACCGTGTTCCAGATTAATCATTTATGCGTGTATTCGGATGTGCATGTTGGCCTAACTTGAGGCCTTACATCACAATAAGCTCAATTTCTGTTAAAAAACATGCATTTTCATTGGCTATAGTCTTTGTTATCAAGGTTATAAATGTCTTGATCTCTCTACTGGTAAGGTCTATGCCTCAAGACATGTCATTTTCGATGAAAATCATTTCCCCTACACTTCCGAAAATACACTCCAAAGTCCAACTTCTCCACCTTCCAACTCTGTCATACTTCCCCTACAATTAAATTCTTCCCCATCACCAAGTTTACGAGATTTGCCTCCTAATCTGATTCCTACAAGAATCAAATCTGCACCATTATGTTCTATTTTTGCAGGAACATATGGAACTTCTACCCAACCTGCAACCAATGCACTCCACTTTGATGATGCACCACTCTTGGATGAACAGCCTGCAACTACTAACACTCATTCCATGATAACCGGATCAAAGTATCATATTCACAAACCTCAGCAACCACAAGATGGTTGCATACGGTATCCTTTACCGCGAGCCTTGATAGCAGAAACTACACCTCTAGAACTTGAACCAACTTCATACACTGAGGCTTCTAAATCAGCCCATTGGCAAGATACTATGAATAATGAATTTACTGCCCTACCACAAAATGGCACTTGGTCTTTGGTGTCCCCATCAAATAACACCAACATTGTGGGCTGTCGTTGGGTGTTTAAAATTAAAAAGAAGGCGGATGGGACCATTGAATATTATAAAGCATGACTTGTAGTCAAAGGATTTCACCACCAAGAAGGGGTCGACTTTTCTGAAATATTCAGTTCAGTGATCAAACATACAACTATTCGGTTAGTGCTTTCACTTGCTATTTCTTATAATTGGCCTATTAAGCAATTGGATGTCCAAAATGCATTCTTGCATGGTGAGTTACAAGAGGATGTGTTTATGTCCCAACCCCAAGGATATATTCATCCACAATATCCAAATCATGTGTGTAAATTACACAAGTCACTCTATGGATTGCGGCAAGCCCCAAGAGCGTGGTTCTCTAAGCTCTCAGACAAACTCAAGTCTTTGGGTTTTCATGAAAGTAAAGCTAATACTTCTCTATTTATTTTTCGGAAACTAGCTATTATCATTTACATACTTATATATGTTGATGATATTTTGATAGTGGGCTCAAGTTCAGATGCAATCACCCATGTAATTAACTGCTTGAAAGATACATTTGCTGTTAAAAACTTGGGTGCACTACATTTCTTTCTTGGTGTTGAGGCACTTCGGTGTACAGATGGCCTTTACCTCACTCAAGGAAAATACACTGTTGATTTACTCAAACGGAGCAACATGGACAAAGCCAAACCTTGCACAAGTCCGACGGCCTCTAATTGTCACCTTACTTCCACAGATGGCCAACCTTTTGAAGATATAAGTCTCTACCACAACATCGTAGGAAGCTTGCAATACTTATCCTTCACAAGGCCTGATTTAGCCTTTGCGGTACATAAAGTCAGTAAATTTATGCATTGACCTCTTGATACAAATTGGATGGTAGTCAAGCGCATATTGCGTTCTCTTAAACACTCGGTGTCTACTAGTTTATACATCACCAAAGCAGACATTGCAAGCTTACTCAGATTCTGATTGGGCTGCTGATCGAGATGACCGATGCTTGTTGGTGCGTTCTGTGTCTTTATGGGCTCCAATTTAATCTCTTGGAATTGCAAGCAGCAGCCTACAGTTGCTAGAAGCAGTATCAAGGCTGAACACAAGGCTCTAGCAAACACAGTAGCCGAGCTCACTTGGATAAAATCTCTTCTCTTTGAACTTGGTCTTCCTAAAAAACATCCACCGGTTTTTTGGTGTGACTATATTGGAACCACTTATCTCACGTCAAATCCTGCATTTCATACACGAACGAAGTACATAGAAATTGATTTTCATTTCGTAAGAGACCAAGTTCTTAATAAACACTTGGTAGTTTAATTTATTTCAAGCCGCGATTAGTTAGCAGATTCACTTACAAAGCCGTTACCTCCATTAAAGTTCAAACATGTACAACACAATCTGCATGTCCGTGAACTAACTTTCAGATTGAGGGGGCGTGTAGAGAATCAAGTCAGTATAACTGAATTCAAGGTTGAAGATATTGAAGATCAGAATGCCGAGAATTATAGCAACGGTAATAACTGAAATCACAACAGCAGATTTGGTTATATCTTAACGACAAATCAGGAGCCCAACAAATGAGGAAGATTTGATCCTGTGATTAGTTTTGATAAGATTGTATAGCTGTAATCCTTTTGAATTCAATTGTTCACGTAAATATAGACATCGGTTGTAATGCTCTTATATATATTGCTGTACAGATTACATTGTTAATTAATAAAAACAGAGGATTCAATTCTTTTACAGGAACCAACCACCCAAAAAGCTAACCATGTATCATCATGAGAGAGAGAGAGAGAGAGAGAGTTTCCACACCTGTCCATGCAGGAGGAAAACATTCCAATATCTTTAACTCAAAAACTCAAAAGTCTAAAAAGACATCCATCCAAAACTTTTTTCAGTCCACATGTATTATCCCACCTTACACCCCCGCCCAGCGCCATAACTAGTGAAACCTGCCTTGATCTAGTCCGAGAACTGCTAGCAGTAAGTGGTAACTATCACTTATGTCTCCAAATATTACATACAAATTTACCTAATTTCAGTATGGACATGTACAAAACAAAAGAAGTAAAACCTTAAATACTTATAAATATCTGCAAACTACGGTACTAGCTAGTGTCTTGCAGAAATAAAAGCTCCAACTTCACGGCCATCTTTCTCTAGCAGGACTTTTGACTCATCTCTCAATGCCAAGAGGCTCTCCTGAATTCCCCGAAAACTTCATTGTATGGGACTCGACCTCCGAGGAAGAAGGGAATCATCCTCCACAAACTTCTTTCTGGTTTGCCCTTGCCTACTAATTTGACCTCCCTGATCATTAGCCAATATATAATTAGATAAATATAAAGTTTTTCAGATTAGCTTGCTAGACTAAAAATCTCATGCATAGGTTATGAGTCCTGGTCGTAAAGAGAGCTCAGAATCATGCTAAGCACCAATGTGTATTGGCGAAGTTATTTTCCCCTACTTTTATCTGAACCTTTTCAGACTACAACAAAGGCATGTGAAGTTAAAGTGTCATGTGACATTTCCAGGCACATCAAAAGCCAGAAAAAAGTTGGGGTCATATATTTCGATGAGATCTGGTAAATAACAAGAGTTCCAGAACATGCAAAGTTGGTGACAAGCTTTTTGTTAAAGAAATGGGAGACGTTCACTTATCCACTCTTCAATTGACATTGAAACATGCTTGCATATAATGTTAAAATCCTCCTCTACTTCTGATTATAATTAATGTTCCCTGGATAAGGGTCAAGCCGTGAGCGTCATGAAAATGCACAATTAACAAATAAATGATTATTACTCACAGCAGGTTTTTGACCAGTCAACCTCCGATTTGATGGAGGCCGTGTCAAAGATGAAACAGCTGCAGCCACACGTATCCTGCACAAGTCATTACATATTTCGCATTCACTCATGAGTCATACCTGACTGCAAATAATAAACTAAGCAAAATCAGAAGGAATCATACCTTTTATGTACATCAACATAAACATCTGTCTCATCTACAATTTCCTCCTGCACCAAGTAAGGGTATTATAAAGAAAGAAAAACGTCCATAAATTACGGATAAAAGGTGCAAATTGAAATAATATGCGCAGTTCTGTTTGAGACATATAACATCAGATTGTGAACAACCCCCACAAGGTACATTTTTCTGTGAGTCTGGGCTACTACTAGCAAAGGTAATGACAAATCAACAGAGAAAACCCCTAGGGGTTGGCTCAGGTGGCATGGGCCCTGGTATTGGTGGTATGCTCCCTCCAGGTCTAAGGTTTGAATCTTCTTGGGTGCAAACAATTTCTAGAATCGGACTGGGGGAATTTCCCCTTGAATTACCCAAGATGCATTTGCGGGAACTCCTTGCTGATGGCTTTTGCACCCTTGGGATTAGTCGGAACTCTTTTCTTGGACACCCGGTGCCAATTAAAAAGAAAAAGAAGAGAATTCTAGATCCAAGAAGTGTAGAAGCTCAACTTACTTGTAGAAGCTCTTCAAAAACATCCTCCAGAGTAATAATACCAATTACTTCCCCATCTTCAATATCGTCAGATAAATGGAACATGCAGTTTGTGGCAACACTATTGTGTTGAACATTGGGTCTGCTTGTGATAGGCCTCGGAGGTTTCTCAATGTCAACGACAACTCTTTCTGATTTCTCATCATTGCCAGTTAGCAAGGGGGTAGTCAGTTGAGAATTTCTATTTGCAACTTTGCCCTCCTCAAATTTCTCCCCTTCAACTATAGGACGATGGTTCTTGCTCTTTTCTTTAACCTTCACTACAGCTGCCATATGACTGCTACCCTTTTGAAACTCATTGAGGATATCATACAAAGGCATATCTGATGGAACCCTGGGACATGAATGCATGAGAATTCATATGTTTCACATAAAAAGAAAGGAACAGAAGAGATACTGAGTAAACAAGGGCACACCTAGGAACTCTTCGAATGGAAACAGCGCTGACTGGAGTTTCTGTTTCTGCTCGCACTGTGAGGAGACTTTTCACCTAAATCTCAAATAAAGATATATTCACAAAAAGGAATAACGAAATCCATAATTGGTTTGCTAACAATAGCAAGAATCCAATTCTTCACATGTTAAAAGGAAAAGGGAAAAATATATGTGCACCTCCTGAATTGTCACCCCTAGTGCAACATGGTATCCAAACTATCACTTTTGAGATATTGCACCCCAAAACTACCATTTATCACCAAATTGCACACTCTTCCGATAATGTTAAGTTGGATGGAAAATGACATGTGGCTAGCATGTGTAATTTTTGAGATGAAAGGAGGCAATCGACCTTGTAATCTATTTTTAAAGAAAAGGAAAGGAAAAAAAAGCTAAAAGTGAAAATTTGAGAGAGAGAGAGGTTGCCCCACTCCTTCAACATTCATGGGATTGATTGCACACATGCACGCATGCATGCCTGCCTGACGTAGCCTATTTGATGATGAGCATAGTCTGAAGCCGCAATATCTCAAAAATGGTATTTCGAGTACAAAATGACTAGTAGTTTGGATGTGCAAAGTATATTTTTCCAAAAAAATGCATCAGTTTGATAACGCACCAGCAAGAGACCAATAATATTTTTTGCATTTCCAGCATATATGGGGACACGACTATGACCTCGTGCAAGAATTTTCCCAATTGCTTCCCTGCTTACAATGTTTTATGAGTTCACTTCTGATCTATAGATACATAAAACTTAAGGAACAAAACCATAACCAAATAACATGGAACAAAAAAAAAAAAATTGGTTATGCAAATCTTGTTCACTGGCAGATGGTCCTAGAAGTCCATCTCGTTTCCTACATTTTGCTGACAAGAGCAGCAGAGACAGACAATAAGCAACCAGGAACTTCTCCTGGAGACTAAGATAATGTCCTTAGGCCTAAAACAGCACTCCCATTAATAATTGTTGCACATCTTCTGCACGCCAATATCCATTGCCAACTTACTTTTCCCATCTATAGATACAGTATTAATTTAGAAACCAGATGAACCCTTATTCTTGCATAAGAACAAAATAGGCCACTCCAGTTTTAGACAAAACAGTACAGAAGACATATTCATGAAGGCTGGCCATTATGCAATAATCATTTATATTTCATTCAATTCTTCTGCGGCCAACAATAGCTCCTGACAAGTAGATTTGCCATCCAAATGCAAAATTAACATAAAAAAAAGAGTCATGTCACCACTATACCACAACCAAAATGAATAGGAAGTTTAGAGAAAGATCAAGCTGAAGCCAAACTGACCAGTCCAGTTTCGAATTAACATCCAAAGAAAATGTTGATTCTATAGGTGTCATAGCCTCCTCTGCAGTCTGTGTATTCCAGGGAACATTATTATGTTCATTTTATAAAACAAAGGGAAAGTTAATAAATAAAGAAAGATTTTAAAATTAGCTCTCAAATGGACACAAACCAGAAAACTGGAGTCAAACTAAAATATTTCAGAGCAAAAGGAGCATAAGAAGAAGTTTTGAAAAGACACCAACAACTAAGTGACTAAGACTATATTATGCATTGACCAAGAAAGAAACTGTTATGGCAGATGATAATAACAAGAGTAAGGACCCAAACTGGCAGATATTAGGAATTACCACCTCGAAAGAAAGTGGGTGTCCGAGTTAGAGCCCTTAATCTTTCACTTCAGAAATGCTTCGAGTATTCAAATTTCTTACCATGAAATGCAAGTACAGAAAATATCTGAAGCCTTTCAAACGATTCCTTGATAGCAACAATTACCTTTTCAGTCAAATCTAGTGCTCCACTGATAATTGTTGTCTCATCATGTGTGAGTTCACCACCCTTGCCAGCCTAAAGTTCCAAAGCATAAGCTAATATTTGAGTGAG